>JAMKPZ010003685.1:0-36265 GCA_024699675.1 Amphibolis antarctica | reverse complement strand
TTGGAATGAGTTTTCTCACTATAGTGGTATGTGGAATGAGTTTTCTCATATTCGTAATTCATCATACAATAGTGATTAGATATTTAATTCCAAATCATGACCGTCAAAAAAATAATATAGGCCACAAAACTATGCAATTGTGCAATATAAACTGAAGCCATAACAAATATGGTGAAGTATAATGTCCAGATTGCAAACATATGCTATATCAATATGATATGGAATGATAGACAACCACAAGTTAAATGACAAACCGTTGATTGAAAGAATTTATGTGAATAAATTCACAAAAAGAGAAGAATGAGAATACTAAATGACCTCATTATGTCGGAGAGGAAGCTCGTCATACTCAGAAGCACCAGAAAGAATGTACAGCAACACCTAAGAGTTATTAACATGAAAAGGATAAATAATATATAAAATACACGAACATGGTGATCCTTATCATGGAAACTAAAAATTCAGTTCTATTACTTCTAGGGAAGTATTTGGTCCAATGTTTGTCCCAAACATGGACACTGTCTTGTAACTGAGGTAATATTGTGAAGCTACTGATCCCAACATGAGTGGTTGGACAGCATTATTTTGTATTGCGATGCAGCCACTATCTTCTAGGTCTTCAAAGGCATTCTCAACCAATCTGCTTCATCAAAAAATTTTCAAAAGCTGCTATTAAAATGAAGGGGGTAAAAAAAGGATAATATTGTTGCTTGAAATCAAACATAGCATCTGACATGTCAGCTCACTATACAATTACCTAGAAAGGAAAAGGTTTAGTGTATCTGTTTCAGCATCTTCCAATCCATAGTAAGAAGGATTCATAATCTGCAACAGAAAAACAAAGAAAATTCAGTTGTATTATACAAAAAAAGAGATGTATGTCAATAGAATGCAACCAATTACCACAAGATGGACGGACAATTTCAATTTTTTTGGGGCACAAGCATACATAAATAAATATTAAGGTGTGTAGATGTTTATCTTGGGCACTAAACCCTAAACCCTATATATGTCAGTGTTTTTGTAAGCATGTGTGATGGACACATACTTCACGAATGTATTTTGCTAAAATACATCATGTATATTTTACACTCTAAAACCTACAAGTGTCAAAGGATCAATTTAGCCTATATTAAAGATCTTCTATCATATCTATTTAATTAAATACATAAATATTTAAGGTTTTTCTTTGTAAAAAAATTAAATATAATTTTTGAAGCAATGCTAATGAATATACAAAATTATTGAAATATACAATCATATATAATACCAAGAAAAAAACATTAACAAAATAGCAAGAATTATGAACAGAAAAAAGCAATCACAAAAAACTTTGTTGCTAAAGATACGGACAGTCCCACCCAGGATAGAGTATGTGACAAAGAGGGAGTATGCTTTTCAACTTAAGACTAAAGGTTGTAGCCTTCCAGGTTAGACATGACAGCAGTTGCTTTGACACAAAATTCCCAAACAGTTGGTTTGAATTGTTTGAGGACATTTAATGACATAAAGACTTACTTAGAAGTTAATCTATAGTCACTTCCATAATATTGCATATGCAGTTGGTTTTAAGTCAGTTTATGATTATGTTCATTTAAGAGTAACTATGTAAAAGTAATTGCATAAACCAAGTTTATAACAGGCAAAGGGTATGTATATCAGAAGCATGGATAACTTCAAATAGAAGCTTGTTATCATACAAAAATGCAAGTGACAACCAAAACAACAAATCATGAGTATTGACAAAAAATCAATCTCTGGTTATTGTGCATATGTTTTGAAAAAATCTAGTTAAATGGAAAAATAAAAAGAAAATTTTAGGGTACTTTCACGAGCAGCTTTTTTCAGCTCCAGGAGTTGAAAGAGTTGAAGTTAGAACTGGTTTCATAAACTAACTTAAAACTACATAATAATTTGTGATAAAAATTTATACATTGAAATTTATACAATAATAATGACATTAGAAATAATTCTAGGAGTTGAAAAAAGCTGAATACACCCTTAGTCCCTAGATTGAAAGCTAAATCTGAATACCAATCCATGGCATAAATTGCATCTAAAACAGTTGGCTCAACTCACTGTTTACAAAGCTGGATTTTACAATCAATTACACTTCAACAAAAAGCAAGTTATCATATTCATTGCAAGCAATCTTGTACAAGGATTCAAATGTTGGTATCGTATCGAGGATCGGTCCCTTGAAAAAAAGAAACATATCAAGGATCGATCCTTTGAAAAAAAGAAACGTATTGAGGATCGAAAATTGTATAAGTGGAAACACAATATTTTTGTGGAAACAATCATAAAATACCAAATTTCAACTTGAAACTTAAAGATAAAATATAATAAGTTATGATAAGTACATAAAAATATTTAGATAAATTTTTTAAACAATTATCAAGCATAAAATATTAATTACATAGAGATATAGTAGTTACATCTATGAAAAAAGTTTTACACTATTTACAAAAGTTAAAGAGATTCACAATGACAAATGATTTAAAAAGGAAAGGAATTATTTATTTTTTTAATTTTTCTTTCTTTCTTTCCTCGTTTACATTTTTTGTTTTTTACTATCACATGAACTTCTTCCCCAACCTCTTTCCCATAACTTTTTCTTTTTTTCTTTTCTCTTTCCTCTTTTTATTTTTTACTATCACATCAACTTCTTCCCCCAACCTCTTCTTCATAATTTTTTTTCTTTTTTCCTTTTCTCTTTCCTCTTTTCATCTTCTTCTTTTTTCCATCCACCTTCCCCAACCTTCTTCGTTCTTCCCTCCTTCTTCCCTGACTGCAACTACACTAGGAACCCAAAAAATGAGTTTCCAGTGTTGATGGACTCAATGCCACTCAATGTTTCACGAACATCTAATCAGCAAAAAAAAACTACAGGGAAGACGAATAACTATTAGCCGACAACAACCCAAAAAATATGAGTTTGATCAACTGATCCAAGGAATGGATCAATCGATCCAAACTTCAAAAAAATTATGGATCGAACTATCCATCGATCCACCACCAATACAAATCGATGGATTGTTCGATCCCTGTAACTAACGAAAATTCTTTTAATTTTCATATCGATTAAAATAAAAACCAACATAGATCACAAAAATTTCGATGATCCGTGTCGATTTTGTAATCCTTGATCCTGTATTCCATGGGCAGACTAAGTATATTGAAAAATACTATGAATTTATTATTATGTTCAAGATAGTGTAGGAAGCAATTATTTCAACTCCATGTACACTCCTAATATTAGATTTTTTTTCACAAAAACTTTATGTTTGTGTATTTAATGCAAAGCAAGCTAGGAAAGTCAAATATATATAGTCCAACTTGGGGTGGAGTTTATTCTTTAAAGTTATTAAAAAATTAGTAATTGATATACGGGCAAATGGATATCATACTAAAATAATGTAGTTTATACATCTCCATGTTGAATGGAATTTTCCTTCTCTCAAGGATTGATTATGCCGCTAGAGGAAGGTGAATAGCATATTTTAAACTTTTTAACAATTTCTATCAATTGCAAGCAAAGGCAACATACAAAGTAAAATATGCACAATCAACCATAGTGAACACAAAGACTTAAAGCTTGTCAATGAATATGAGTGAAAATGTATCATTTGGCATGGGTTAACAACCTTATTTATAGAGTAAACAATCTGTCTGATGGCTATATTTTCACCTAGAATTGAATTTCGAATTTCAATACATAATTCTATTTTACCCAACAATCATATTTTTCAAGGCAGAGCTTTCCTAGTTTGGAATTCCATTAGATATTCTGAAATGTACCGGATGACAAAATGCCAAAAATAGAATTCCAAAATGGGATTTTGGTATTTCGTTTTTTGTCAAAAACGAAGCCCTAAACTTCAATTTATAAAAGAAATTTCGTTTCGGAAAAATCTTGATTCCAAAACCAAATAGACACAATTGAAAAACTGATCTAGTAAAAATTGAAATTCCATTTTTAGGAAAATGGAAATCTAAAATTCTCTAGAAATGCAAAACAAGGCTAAGTGTAATGTATCAGAATGATCAGGTTTACTGAACATAATTTCGGGTTTACTTGTATAGATATCGGGTTTACCGGTATAGGATATCATGTTCACTGGATATAATTTCAGGTTGCCTAGTCAAAGGTGTTAGGTTTACCAATGTATATATCCTCACCTATATTAGATAACTTCATCTCATCCTTGACTTGATATTCAATTTTCACCTTTGTTGTACTCGATATTTAACTTTCTTCTTTAACCTTGAAGGCTTGAAATGTGTTACACTTAACTCTACCATCTAATAAATTGTACATTATTCATATAATCTTCTTTAACATTCCTTTTCTACTTTTTTCTCACAAACTTTATTTTCTATTTTTCAATTAATTCATGTGATATATTTTTAAAATTTATTAACTACATTGTAGGAAAAAAAATTTATAATTTATTCTAAAATCTTATACTTGACAAAAATTTTAATTATGGAGATTATAGAAATTCTCCGGTACCATGCATAATTTTATTAATTTTTGTTATAACTTGAATCTTATTAAAATGTAACTTATATATATTGAAATATAACTGATTTGTATGAAAATAGAATCTAAAATCTATTGAACTGTAACTTGGATAATATTTAATTGTAGTAACTTAGATTTTATTGATATGTAATTTAAATTTTATTAAAATATAACTTGAATTTTAAATTATTTGTAGTATGAGTTTCTTCAATCATTTATTTATGATTTAAAGTTTTCCTCATTAACTACTATATTCTTATCTAATTGATATGTTATTGATGATAATTATTTAAACAATTTGTCTAAGTGTTTTCATATACTTATTCTAACTTATTTTATCTTTATCTCTGGGTTTTAAGTTAAAATTTAAAATTTTTAAGTTGTTTCCACAAAAGTATTGTGTATCCACCAATATAATCTTTGATTTTCGATACATTTCCCTTTTTCAGATGACCAATCCTCGATACAATACCGTGATTTGAAACCTTAGGCTATAACATTTTATAAGCTATTTCAACCATAACATAATACTCTACCTTGGTAGTAGATCTACTAACAATATATTTCTTGCTGCACCAAGTGCCAAATTACCTACTATGTGGGTGCAAAAACCATAGTTCGATTTCCTGTCCCCTTTGTCACAATTATCTGCAAGTCTGTATAACCTTTAACTTGCAAATGCCAATGTCTTTTATAAATAAGTCCCTTCCTTAGAGTCTTCTAATATATGCTAGAACTCAAAGAGCTCCTTGCCAATGCACTTCTCGTAGATTTGGCAAAAATTGTCTTTAAGAGATTTACTGCATAAGTGATGCAAGGATAGGTGACAGTGAAATATATCAACTTTCCAATAAGATGTTTGTACCTTTTTGGATTAAAGAAAAGTGCAAACGGGATGTCCTAAGAGGGGGGATTTTGTTCTATAGGTTTATTATATGGTTAAAAACCTATCAACCTCGCTTCCTGTTGTGTAAACCTAAAGTATATTCTCTTTTTGACAGTTTTAGCATATGCAAATTCTATCCCTCAAGAAATATCTTAATTTTCCCATGATTTTTATGACAAAAATGATTATTTAGATATGCTTAATATGATTGATGGCAGTAACATCACTTCTGTAAGAAAAATGTCATCTACATAGGCCACCAAGATAACACTAGTATTGGTTTTCTTACAAAAAGCTGACTGTTGAACAAAACATTTGTGAAAGTCATCATTAGACATGATCGTGCCAAATTTATCAAATCAAGCCTTGAAACTCTGTTTGAGTCCATATATTACCTTTCTTAAGTGAACATATTCTAGACTCACCTTGAGGAACATAATTAGGAGGTTGCTCTATGAAAACTTACCCTAAAAGATCACATTACTTAAGAGTAAAAAGTTGTTTACAAACTTGAAAAAGTCTTGGCATTTTTCATACCAATAGGTTTTTCTAAGACTCCCAATTTTGTTGGCCAGTCACATCAGCTGACCACTCCTCGAGCAAGAAAAGGTTCTATATTGACAAACATCCACCCAATAATTCCTACATTTGCTAATAAATCTATACGTGTGACATTTTTTGCTTCAAGTGGTCGATCAATAAGATGATGCAACATATGATATGTAAGTACAATATTTTCAAAGTTTTTTACGCACAATTATGTAATTCTTGTCATTTAACTTTTTTGATGTTGGTGTCAATCTCCTTCCACACACACATAGCCATCCTGACAAAAATGAACTCCTTATTCTTCAAAATAGGGGACAAGTAGTATAGACACCCTTGGACACACCCTCCTTTCACTTGAAATAGGTGTACACAAGTGCAGTAAGAACAAACATAATAGAGACATCAGTAGCAAGCACAACTAGAGCTCAACACAATGGTAGTGAGGCACAATAGTAGTAGATAGAATTGAAACTCAGATCCTCCTTCCATGTGAAACAAACAAGATACGAGTGACAAGGAATGCAATAAAAGTTCCTTAGCTCTCATGAAAACCTCAATGACAGGACACCCTAGGCTGATGACAAAGAGCACAATACAATCGACAACAAAGTACCCCAAGTTGACAGCACGAACATGTGACTTTCACACGAACAAAGGTGGCAACAACCTACGACATGAAGGTGACAAAGTCATGATTAGCAAATGACATGTTCACCCACACGATGAATGAAACAATGTGGAACCCACTAGAGTAGGAAACCCTAACTGGGTGCTTGATGGGAAGGTGGATTATGAGCAACAGCTACAGTATGGTTGCTCTAATGCCAAGTTGGATTTGAAGAATGAAAAATCAAAGGATCAACCATCAACTAGAGTAAAGGCACATATAGGATTACATAAGATTAATAATCAAAATGACCAAAACACCCTTAGACTATTGAAACATATAACACTATCTATGATTGATGTCTTGCCACTGTAATACTACTACTACAATAATTAATATAGCCTACTTTGTTGCATAGGCAGCTAGGGTTTCTATTTAGCAATGTTTGTCGATAATGGAGGATGTGCTTGTTTGATTGGTTCATGTCATGCACAAGAAGTTTCTGCATTGCAAAGCGGTCAATAGGGAAGATTGGTGCTGATACAGTGCACTAATGGCTTCCCGTTCAAATGGTGTAGGTCAAATATTTGCTAATGTTTTATCCATGACCAGAGGCATGAGGACATTCTATTACTGAGGCTGCTACCATTGGCCATCATTCTTTATACCATATTGCTGGGGTTAGGTGTGGAGACTTCCAGCCACATGAAAGTTTCGGCCTACACAACCACACGAAAGTTCCGAACTACACAGCCACGTGGAAGTTCTGGACTGCACAACCACGCAGAAGTTCCAGATTGCAGGTCATACAATCAACCAAGTTAAGTCCACGAACCCGCAGAAATTTGTCTAAAGGCTGAATTCTGACTTAGCTCGTATAGTTACGACATAACTATATGAAGATCTCCATTTGTATAATGACGATTGTAACCTTGTACCTTAATGTATAAATAAAGGTACAGGACGAACTCAAAACACACAAGTGTAAAAGCCCCACTTTATGAAGGAAAATGATTGAAAGAAATTTGCTTATAAGTTGGGATGGACTCATTGGCAGATCTGCACAGATAAAATCTGTATTTTTTGGGACGACTCTGTCAGTTTGCAGATCATAGATATGTTTCCACAGAGTATTACCTGTAGGATTTGGGATAACCATCAATAGGGTTATTTTGACTGTAGTTTATGCTTCTTGCAATGGTGGCACCCACAGGGCTCTTTGGAATAATCTTAGGGTCATGAGTAATATTGTTAACAATAAACCTTAGTTGATTGGGGGCGATTTTAATGTTGTTCGTCAGACTTCTGAAATTTACAATATCCAATGCTCAAATCTTGCCTTTATGCAGGACTTCAATGATGTCATCGATTACTTGCAACTTGATGAACCTAACCACATAGGGGACAACCTCTTCTAGTGCAATAATAGAGCCGGTCAAGCCAGGAAGTATGCACACTTAGATCGAATCCTTTGTAACAATGCATACACCTCGAATTTCCAGGTTAATATCACTTATGGGGACAGACTTTACTCGGATCATATGCCTCTCATTGTGGAACAGACTCTCATTCCGAAATGGGACCCATTTCCTTTCAGGTTTCAGAATATGTGGCGTGATCATAGTAGTTTCTTTGACTTAGTGGTTGATGTGTGGCAGCAGGACTATTTCGAGGACAACATATTGAACCTTGCTTATAAGCTAAAAATTCTTAAGGCTCACCTACGTGCTTCGAATAAATCAACTTTTGGGAACATTTTTGAGGAAGAAACTACCCTCAAAAAATCCATTGCTGAGCTTGAATGTTCAATCCATATGGATAATAATGTTCATCTTGTTGGGCAGCTTGATCTTTTGCATAACAAGTTGGAGGCCAACAACCGCAAAAGATGCACATTTTTTAGTCAGCAAGCTCATGTCCATTGGCTGAAAGATGGAGATTGAAACACCAAATTTTTCTTTAAATTGTTCAGAGGCGTAAAAGGGATAATTGCTTCCTTCATATGCTTAACCGTGATGATTATTGTTTTAATGTTGAGAAATTTAGAAATAATGGCAGAAATTTTTTTGAGCAGCTTCTCAGTTCTAAAGGTGAGGACACCACAATGATATTTTTCATACTATTCAGCACCTGGTTTCTGAGCAGGATAATATTAACTTATGTGCTATTCCCTCGGAGGATGAAGTGAAGCAGGTTATTTTCGATATGGCTCCTAATAAGGCCCTTGGCCCTAATGGGTTTAATTCCAATTTTTACCAGTATTGTTGGCACATTATTGGGCCCGATGTTATGAAGGCTGTCCAGGATTTTTTTCATGGGAAGGCTCTTACTGGGCAATGGAAGGCTACTTTTATCTCTCTTATTCCTAAAACTAAGCTCCAGATACCCTCAAGGATTTTCAGCCCATCAGTTTATGCAATACAAATTACAAATGCATCACCAAAATCATTCCCCTCAGGCTCTCCAAAAATCTTCTGAAGTTAATATCTCATACGCAAGGGGGTTTTGTGAAAGGGCGTGGTATATTTGACAACATTGCACTGGCTCAGGAATTAATGCAGCACCTGGATTTTGGACTGACCAAGAAATAAGCGCCTAAGACAGAAGAGGATAGAGAATACATGTCCAATGTTCCTTATGCTCCTGCTATGGGGAGTTAGATGTATGCAATGCTTTATACTAGACATGACATTGCCCATGCAATGAGAGTTGTTAACAAGTTCATGTCAAATCCTGGGAAGGAGTATTGGGAAGGTGTGAAGTGGATTTTACGTTACCTAAAAGGTCCCACCAAGGTGGGATTGTGTTTCAAAAAGGAAAGCTCAGATGTAAAAGGTTTCTGTGATGCAGATCTAGCCAGTGATGAGGACAAGGGGAAGAGTACTTCAAGGTACATCTTCACCTTAAAGGGTACATCAACCATCAAAGCAGAATTAATGGCAGTTACTGAAGCTACCAAGGAGCTGATTTGGATGAAGAATCTTCTGAAGGAACTGCACAGAGATGATGGAAGCAATGTGCTGCACTGTGACAGTACAAGTGCTATTTACTTAGCCAAGAATCCTACATTTTAAGCAAGATCCAAACATATCAGAATCGAATACCACTTCATCAAAGATTTAATTAAGGAAAGACAGCTATCACTTGAGAAGATTGCAGGTTCTAAGAATCCAGCAGACATGTCGATGAAGAGTGTAAGCACTCAAAAGCTGAGGTTGTGTATGACCTCAGTTGGCATCCGAGAAGCTTGACAAAATGGAGGAATGGAACAGGGATTACTAAAATGCTAGTGAAGTTAAGGTGCATGATCATCAGTCTCCAAGTGGGAGATTGTTAAGGTCAGCAGCCACATGGAAATTTTGAACTACACAACTGCACGGAAGTTCCAAACTACACAGCTACGTAGAAGTTTCGAACTACATAGCCATGCGGAAGTTCTAGACTGCAGAGCCACACAAAAGTTCTAGACTGCAGGTCATACAATTGACCAAGTTAAGTCTACAAACCCATGGAAATTTGTCTAAAGGCTGAATTTTGACTTAGCTCATATAGTTACAACATAATTATACAAAGATCTCCATTTGTATAATGACGATTGTAACCCTATACCCTAATGTATAAATAAGGGTACAGGATGAACTCAAAACACACTAAGTGTAAGAGCCCCACTGTATACAGAATGACGATCGCATAGTGAAGAACAGTAGCATTCTGCTACTCGTGGAGTAGGCTTTTGCCGAACCACGTAAAATTTAGGTGTCTATGTGTGTATGCTTCTTTTTTTCTTCCTCCTTCGACACCCATTCTCCTCCTCATACATCTCACGAACGATTTAGACTTCTGTTGCACACATCAATCAAACCACGTCCTATTCTCTTCATATATGAGATCAATCACTCTCTCCTCTCTATAAACATGCCCAGATCTACTCTTAGCATTTGCCTCTAGTAGCCTATCCGGATTGGAAGTTAGAGTCTATGGAAATAAAAAATCGATGGAAGTAAAATGATTAATTAGCATCCATATAATGATCTATTTATTTATATACACTAAGATAGGCTTTGGCATTAGTTTTGGTAAGTATAAGGAGTTCGAGTAGAAGGTTCGTGAAGTGTCTGCTAGGAGTGTTTGTTAGTTTTTCTATTCTAGAGGTTTGAGAAGAGGATAATAAATTGATAATGTCGTGGTTAATGGGAGCAAGGATTATAATATTTGGATGGGGTGTAAACAGAAAAATGACAGATGTATTGAAAAGGATGTCAGATTTTAGTGACTCAAATAGAAAGCCAAGTGCCAACAAAGCATTCAATGAGTGGATTCTTTCATTACAAAGAAATTGATCTGTGGCACCTCCCCAAACATGGTGGACCATCATAGTAAGATACTTCAAGCTCAATCAAATGCTAGCATGACATAATATGGAGGTGGATGTGCAACCTTTTTATGATGAGAAAAATGTTTATGTTAGATGAAATGAGATACACCAAGGAAATCTTCATCCAAAGAATACCAAAGTTATTGTAATGGCATTGGTGTGTGGAGGAAATGTTTGTCTTATTACAAGAAATCAATCGACTGTTGTGGCATGTGATATTCCAATGTGGCATGTGGCAATGGTGTGCTATTGGTTGACTGATGGCCTTGTAGAGTAATTGTGCTGCTATTTTGGTCTGGTAGCTAATTTTTCTATCACATAGGTTTTTGTCGGCTATGGTTTGTGTAAATGAAAAATGAAAATCTTTATAGAACTTTAGATTTTATCATGAGAGTCAGCTATATAAGCCCATCTTCCAGTTAATATATCATTTGGAGCTTTTATTCAAGTACCACGTAACAAACATGAACAAGAAATTAACACTTGTGCATGCTACAATGCTTAGCAAGTATGATAAATAACCAAGTCAAAGTCTTACAAGGCGTCGAAATAAATATGTCCATGTAAGGTAATGTACAGCATCTTCTTTGTGGCAAATTGTACCAGAAACTATCTCAGCATTAATGTGGTCATGCAACTGTTCTCTCAAACTACTTTCTACAGGGAAGGGCTCATAAAGAAACTGTCAAAAGGTCAAGATTAATAAAAATACATTCTTGGTAACATGAACTACTCATATTTAAATTGTACCCACAAAATGAAAATTTACCTTCTTATAGAAGCTTTTCTTAGGTTCATGAACTAGTATAACTGCTTTTCCATGTTGATCATACTGTGGACGGCCAGCACGACCCATCATCTGCAGGATATCTGTTATTGGAAAATCAACATATCTCTTTGTTTTTCCATCAAAATATTCTGTTCCCTACATTAGTTGATGGGCACGATTAGCAGTCAATGAAAAAAGTATACTACAAGCTCAAAGCATACAAGGATCAATGGAACCTTAATGATAACCAAGTGAGCTGGAAGGTTAATTCCCCATGCCAATGTGCTTGTACTTACTAAAATCTGAGACATAGCATGAAAGCAAAAGAAACAAAAACAGAATATTTAACTTTCTCTCACATTACAATTTCACATAAAAAGATTGAATTAAATAGAATATTTAATGTAGCTTTCTACCTGAATCTTATTGTGTCCAAACAGTTCTTCCACCATTGACCTATCTTTCTCATTAAGTCCAGCATGATGCAGGCCAATTCCAAATTGCAAAGTATGCCTCAAATTATTGTCAGTGATCTGAGTTAAGACCATATTCAAGGCATCTTCCGGAATATTCAGAAACTGACTTGGATGTTCATCTGATGTTGCATACTGTGACCATAATCCACATTATCAATATGGTAAGAACTAGTTTTGAAGTTACAAATTTCATCATAACATATAGATCACATTTCAAGGAATGTGAAAATTTATTGGCATTCTCCTTAACCTGTATGATATCCAATGCAGTAAGCCTAGTCTGGCGTCGAGAAGAAACAAAAATTAAAGTTGGCTTGGAAGGAGAATGGGTGCATATGGCAGCATATGCAGGCTTGTTCATGCTGTTCATTCTTGGACAATAGAATTTCCCAGGAAAACCCTGCACAAGCAAGTATTCTGAACTTTCTTTGAAGGGATAACATATAATATGCTGGATAAAAGACTGAGAATGCAAGACAAATAGAGTCACTGAAAAACTGAATCTTACAACAGTAATTGGATATTCTTTTTCTAAGAAAATGCAATTCTTACAGGCAAGCTAACACATGATGAAAATGCAAGAGAACAAACACCCAAGGGAGATAGAGTTCTAGGAGCTTGACTACGTCTATTGTAGGCAATGGATTGTTAGGTGAGGTGGGAACAGTTGCCCATGAGCTTAAAGGGATTGTTATATCCCTGATTGTTATAAAGTAACACATCCTCTTGAACTAGAGCTCAATTGTAACTGATTGTTATAAACTAACACATCCTCAACGTTCACGAATGGTTTTTTTCATGTTTAAAGAGTTGGAAAGAACTGAAGCTTTTTTTTAATAAAACACCCCAAAAATATTATTCATCAAGCTGGGGTTGCCTGCAAAAAAAGGATGAGTACAAGGACCAAGCAGACTAGGCCAAAACCCCGAAAAGAAAAAAGATACAAAGTCCAAACAGAGAAAGGCCTAACAGACCAGAAACACAGCAAACTAAAAATTAACAGAAATAACAGCAAAAAAGTATATCCATAATAAACCAAAGGAAGGGGCCAAAAGGAAAGTTATTTGCAACTAAGAGTAGAGTTGGCCAAAACGAAACAGCTAAAGTTGGAACTAATTTCATGAACGGAGTTGAAACTGCATGGTAATTTGTGTGATAAAATTTTATATATTAAAATATGTACAATAATAATGACATTAGATGTGATTTTAGAAGATGAAAAGAGTTACACTCATGAACACATCATAAGTTACAAACTTGCATATCAAGTAAAATCAATTCTGTTTGTGCTAAAAAGAATGTCTAGAAACAAAAAGTAAGGAAAAAGAACTTAAATCTTTTTGTGTTTATACCGGCCAAATTTAAGGAAAGGAATTTTAGATTTTTTGTATCTTCTATCCCAAGGATCCGTAACATTTCAACCTCAGAGTATTGAAAACTCAACAAAAATCACATTTGTACCATGCTTCTAAGAGAAAAAAAACAAAAATTAAAAATCAAATAAAAAGGAAATAATAAAATAAAAAAGGAGAAAAAGAAAATAAAAAACGAAATAAAAAAATCAAAAGAACAAAAATAAAAAACAAAAAAGAAGGGAAAAAGAAAAAATGTGGAAAAATAAGAAAATATGAAAGAAAATAAAAATAAAAACGAAGATATGAAGTTTTTTTTGAATTTTTGTATTTAACTTTCTTTTAGTAAACATTTTTTTTCAAATTTTAAAAATTATTATTATTTTTTAACATTCTTGACTTTCTCATTATATGCGCAAATACTCTCCTTTTTTTCTGATATTCCATTCACATTCCAATTTTCGTTTTTTGACTTTTCGTCAAGTACAAATAGATTCTATGTAACAATTCATACATAACGCACAAATTAATAAGATTATGTGTTGTGTAAGATGATTTCCAAAATGTCCATGATTAAAATTTTTACATAATACAATATTTTACACTAAATTATAAATTTTTATTCCTATAATATAGTTAATATTTTTTAAACTAGGTGGCAACTTCTCGTTTTTCTTTCACTCTTTCTTCTGGTCAAGGAAAAATTAAAGTTTAATGTTGGAGAATTTCACCCATTTTATAAACAGTGTTACAGGAGTTCAGGTATAATACGACACACCACTCTTCCACTTAAATGATCCTTTTCAAAGCACCCTACGAAGTGCCACCTCCCATACCTCTATTGTATCTGCCCAACACCACCTAAGTCATTGCAATTAACAAGAAGCTACATAGTAGACACTAGAGAAGACATCTTAAAAGAACAACAAACCCATCTTTTAAGAGCCCAGTAGAGAATAAAGAATGTGGCAAATAAACACAAAAGGGACAATGAATTTACACCAAGTGATTCGATCTTTCTAAAGCTTCAACCCTATCAACAACATTCAATTGTCATACACACCAACAAAAACATTCACCATGATTCCAAGGATCAATAGACCAACATATCAACTATAACAACCGCCAAGTTCATATATCCATCCCGTATTCCACATCTCACGGCCATATAGAAAAATTGGGCCAAGTTCAATGGTCGTTGAATGGTAAAGAAATGTAACAATGCAAGTACTAAAGTTTTAGTTCAATGGCAAAACAAAGTGGATTCATCAACTATGTTGGAAGATTATTACATGTTGTCTTGTTAGTGAGGGGAGCTAATGCAAAGACTACTTAATAAATAGTTTACATTTTGAAATGCTACTTAATAAATAGTCTAAACTCTTATTATTATATTGTATAAATGTAGACGTTACATGCAATGGATGATGGTCCATATAGGTGGTGTTCAATGAATGTATAGAAGTAGTTTTTCATAAAAATGTTTCTCCTTGAGATTCAAAAGAAAACTGCCTCTCAAACCATGGTCACATTATTTCCATTCTTTTCACTATAGATCCACCAAAATCTCATTGTTACAACTTACAACCTTGAACCAATTCAAAAAAGTTGAGGTTGTCACATCTTGACCACTAAATGCACAACAGATGTTAGTAACAAGATACCAAGTATAGGCCCTCAATGGGTTGCAAATCACCTTTGAATTCACCATATGTAGAACCCTCCCCCCCACCCCACAAAACAATTAGTTCCCTTCCACAACAAATTCTTATAGTTCTTCTTCATTGCTTGAGAGCCATATAAAAGCTTAAGGATTGACATATGGAGAATTGGAAGGGTCCCTAAAACACGTTTTATAAGTATTAAACCGCCAACAAAACTTGAGTACTTAGGGTTCCAGCTTCCTAGTTTTCTATAAAACTTATATATCAAAAAACACAGTGGAAATAGAGAAGAAGAGGTGGAAAACCCTAGAAAATAGGTTTTTCAGTCATTTTTCATTTCAATCGAGTAACATTACATATATAGGCTAAATGGGTTTAGATATGGATCCTTAAATGGATCCTGAAGTATCCAATAACCCAATAACCCAACAATCTAACACTCTCCCTTAAGCTGGGGCATATACATATCACACATGCCTAACTTACAACACAATCTTTTAAAAGGAGTAGCATTCAACCCCTTAGTGAGAATATCTGCCACTTTATCTTCAGACTTGATAAAGAGTGTAGATATGACTTTCTTCTGAATATTATCTCGAATGAAGTGACAATCTACCTACACATGTTTAGTTCTCTCATGAAACATAGAGTTGGATGCAATATGCATTGGACTGGTATGACCAACTCCAAGTTCAAACAGCAACGCCTTGAGCCACACAAGCTCAGCTGATGTATTGGACATACTCCTGTATTCTGCTTCGGCACTGGATTTTGCAATCACATTCTGTTTCTTACTCCTCCAAGTAACAAGATTACCTCCAACGAAGGTCAACCAACCAGAAGTAAACTTCCTACTGTTTCTATCTCCTGCATAATTAGCATCGGAATAGCCTTCAATACCAACATGACCATACTTCTTATACAGAAGGCCTTTTCCTGGAGTACATTTAATATATGCCAACAAGCGAAAGACCCCCCCGCCAATGAACCTCCCTGGGAGAGTACATGAACTGACTCAATAAATTAACTGTGTAAGATATATCAGGTCTGGTGACGGTCAGGTAGATAAGTTTCCCAACAAGTCTCCTATATCTACCTGGATCATCAAACAAGGGGGATTCAGTGTCCCATAAAGAGTGGGTCTGTTCAATGGGTGTCTCCTCTGGTTTACACCCTTCACGCCCAATCTCTTTGAATAGATCCAAGGCATATTTCCTTTGGGACAGCGACATGGTCTCATCTGAATGCACCAATTCAATGCCTAAGAAGTAACAAGAAGTGCCCATATCTTTGGTGGCAAAGTGTCTGTGCAGAAAAAACATAGTGTCTTCAATACCCTGGATATCACTACCAGTCAATAACATATCATCTACATATACGACAAGGATGACAACCCTATGAGTAATGTATTTGACAAAGATAGAGTGATCCACTCTATAACTGTGAAAACCATCACTCCACATAACTCTACAAAAGGTCTCAAACCAGGCCTTGGGACTTTGCTTGAGACCATAAATGGCCTTGTGAAGTTCACAGACACGTGTCTCCCCCTGAGCAATATACCTAGGAGGTTACTCCATATAAACCTGCTCATCAAGATCACCATACAAGAATGCATTCTTGACATCCAGCTGAACCAATGGCCAGGAAGAATTGACGGCCAAAGAGAGAATAACACGAATGGAGTTCAAGCGTGCCACTGGTGAGAAAGTCTCGGAATAGTCAACGTCATACTCCTGAGTGAAGCCACGAGCAACTAAACACGCCTTGTAACGCTCAACAGAGCCATCAGGCCAGCGCTTGATGGTAAACACCCACCTGCAGGAGACCACATTCGCCCTAGGGGGGACATGAAACAAGCTCCCATGTGCCACGAGAGAGAAGGGCACCCATCTCCTCGTCCATGGTAGCCTTCCAATGAGGAACCTGAAAAGTTTCTTGATAATCCCTGGGTATAGACTCGTGAGAGATGGCTAGAGAAAAAGCACGAGAGTCAGAAGGAAGGCTAGCATAAGATACAACATGAAATAAAAGATGTTGAGTGCATGAGCGAGTTCCTTTACGTAAGGCAATAGGAAGGTCATTATCAGCAAGAAGAGAAGGTGGTACCGTAGGAGGAGAACCTGCAACCGGATCAGAGGTGGAGGACAAGTTCTCAACTGGAGGAGCATGTGTTCGTCGGCGGTAAACCTGCAAGGTATTAGACTGAAAGGAATCCTCAACGGAAAATGTGAAAGTAGTAGGCAATGGAATGTTGAGGGGTGAGGGTTCAGGTGTATCAGAAGGCAAGCTGGTGGAGAGTGATGACTCATCAGAAAAGTAAAACTGAAACTCAAAAAAGGTAACATCCATGGTGGCATAATAGCATTGGGTTGGAGGATGATATAGCCGATACCCTTTTTGACGATGAGAATAACCAACAAAGGCACACTTAATGGCATGAGGGGACAGCTTGTCAAGACCAGGCGTATGGTTGTGGACAAACGCCATACAACCAAAAACTTTAGGAGGTATGGGAAAAAAGTTGCGATTAGGGAACAGACGAGAAAGAGGAACAGCCCCTCCTAAGGGAGTTGAAGGCATACGATTGATCAAGAAGACAGAAGTAAGAACAGCATTAGACCAAAGATAATGGGGAACCTTCATGTGAGCTATAAGAGTGCGAGCAACATTCAAGATATGACGATGTTTGCGTTCAGCAACCCCATTTTGTTGAGAAGTATGAGGGCAGGTAGTCTGGTAAATAATTCCAGAGGAGGCACAAATAGTCTAAAAATCCTAACTAAGGAACTCAAGAGCATTATCTGTGCGCAAGACTTTGGGTAAAATAGCAAATTGATTTTTAGACAGTTGTCCCTGAAGGAGACGAGCATAATCTTCCTGAGATAAAGTGACAGTTGTAGTCCTGAAGAAACTGGAGGAGCAGTTTGTGGCTCAAAAGTGGCAACACGAGCAAATTGAGGTTTTAAGTGTGAAACTTTTCCCAGCACTACTCACTCTTATGACCTAATTTGCCACACCACTGGCATTTGGGTCGTGATCTATCCCCACGTCCACTACGACCACAGGAGGCAACCAAGGCGGATGGGTCAACAACATGGGTTTTAGATAAGCCAGTAGCAACACGTAGAGCCTTGCCAAAGGCCTCATCTAGGCTCGACATGTGCTCAGCACTAAGAATGGATCTACGAATCTGAGACGCAACATCTAGGATAAGAGCAGCAAGAAACACAATAGCAAGCTCCTCCCGATAGCGCTGGAACACGCGGATATCGAAGGTGGGAGGTTGATAAACATTGAGCTCGTTCATCAATCCTCGAAGAGTACTGAACAATTGTTGAATGGAACTGTCACCCTATCTAATCTGAAGTAAACTCTCATAAACCGAAAAGGTCTTGGATATGTTCTTATCATTACTATATATGTGGCGAACAGTATCTTATAGAATCGCAGGTTTGAGCAAGGATACTCCATTGGCAACAGAGTTATCCATACTTGAGACCATCCAAGTGATGATAGCGACATCATCTGCCAGCCAGTCTCTGTATTGCGGATCTTTCACATCAGGAGGAGGCTGATACAAATGATGCTCCTGACGGAAAGCTATCACAACATTCTCAAAGTTTTGCACCTAAAGTATGTAATTTGATCCATTTAATTTTTGGGAGATGTCAGGGAAACTCCTAACAAGGAGGTCACCACTCCTAGAGGTTGAGGAACTGGCCATTGGCAGGTCTGCGGTAGACCAAGCAGACCAAGGATGATGAAGCCGAGTCTGCGGTGGACCAAGCAGACTCGGGACAGCAAGATCAAAAAATAGACAGACCCTTAAAGCATCTGCCCTAAGGGAGACCCACGCCTACTGACAGGTGCACTGTACGCAGCATCCAGGAAGCAGACCAGGTAGTGCGCAGGGGGGAAGATGCTGGCAAGCGACTGGCGGGCGACTGGCAACACAGGACTAGACGCGTACGGCTGGCGTAGTATGCGACTCGTGTTCACACGTCGCGCACAGGGACACGCGCGTGCGGGGTTCGTGCACAGGGACGTGACGATCAGCGGCAGGTGACGATTAGCAGCGACCAATAGCAGGCCGCAACAAGCGGCGGCAAGCCACGACGATCCTCTTGTTCCCTGTCCTCATAAGGAACCTCGCTCTGATACCAAGTGGAAATAGAGAAGAAAAGGTGGAAAACCCTAGAAAATAGGTTTTTCAGTCATTTTTCATTTCAATCTAGTTACATTACATATATAGGCTAAATGGGTTTAGATATGGATCCTTAAATGGATCCTGAAGTATCCAATAACCCAATAACCCAACAATCTAACAAACACCAATCTCAAATCTCTAGTTGAAAGCTTAGCTACCAAATATTTCAAAGCAAGAGTCTACATTGCAATTCACCACCCCAACAAGCATTTAAATTCCTTCATTCCCAAAATGGATGTCAAACATGGAAGTTTTCCAATAGTTGACTTTAAGGCCAGAAAGCACTCTAAAGATCTTGGGAAGGAATTTTATCTATTGAGTTTGTTGACGAGAAGCACCAAACACCACCAAACTGTTTTCAGCATATTGCATGGTAGAAAAATATGAAATTCCTCCTTCCCACCAAACAACCATTCAATCATCATGTGTGCAGTTTGACCCTAAGGTTGAATAGAAGGAATAGGGGTTCTTCTAATCAAACTCCCTTCTTAAAAGCAGATAAGCCATATGAGATAACATTAATTAACAGACTCCAAAGACGAGCCATGGATTACATTCAATCTATTGACTTAGGTGTGAAGTAATGTACTTAGCACCCCAACTTGAAAATTATGATTGTCATTTGCCAAGGGTCCAATGGTTATATATAGATACTAGAAGAAAAAGATAGCATCTGGCCATTTCATCGTGAAGGAGAGTACCATGTGTGACAAAATGACAACAACGATATGGTCAATATGATAATGACACGATTAAGAGTACTACCTCAATCTTTTCTTTTTTTGTTGAAGGAACTCATTAATTTTCGTAATTAATAAAATTAAATTTATTGCATTGTCAAAATTTTGTGGTTTGTAAATAAGCAACAATAGAGATCTTAGTAGGATTAAATGGGTATTAAAAAACACAGTGACTTGCCTGTATATGTACTTCAAGTGGCACAGGCCTTACACTTGGCTTGAAATTGAAAAGACCAGTTTCTGCAACACCTAGCCAATCAGCCAAATCACTGACTCAAAGAAAAAAATTGTTTCATAATCAGTAAATGATAAATGCTAAATAAAATCAGTTAACACAAAGCATTTCAAGAGCATCATTCATAGTTAAATCAATTGCTAAGGACAGAAACAAAGCATTTCAAAAGGAGATTTACATGTGGTAGATTGTCACATTCAACGGTGAATCGTGTGGCAAAGGGGCAATGGTGACTAAGGTGGTCAGCTTGAGAGGAGTCAGAAAAGAGGGGCCCTAATTGGTGTTCATTGGACCTTGACCCTTTTTTCTTGAGCAACAACCACAGGATTGCAGCATGCAACACTCTGGTAAACTGCAGGCCCTGGTCATCAGCCTTTCAATTAACCAAAAAGGAGACCTGAGTGGTAGAAGGAATGAGCACATGTTTGTGCAATGGATGGAGACTAATACAGGGGTGGACCAATAGGAGCAAGGAAGGGTGGTGGACATGTCAAAGTCAGTAGAGACACCTCAACAGCAAGATTTTCTTCACAAGTGTCTCATATGCACAGCTCTCTCTATCTTCAAAAGAAGGTGCAAGATTGACTAGTCCAACAATGTAGGGGAACCTAGAATTCTAGAGGATCTACAAAGAGAACCTTTTGGTGGATTGCTAGATACCAATGTAGAGGTAGGTGGCCTTTCTCACGGCTATAGGAAAAAAAATTTTGTTATCCAACTCACGATTTCTAACAGACATGTGCTCGGTGGAAGAATTTTCCATGGTTTGCCATTCCTACAGCCACCTAAGGAGGGTTGCACATCAAAATCCACCACAACAATGAAGAGTTTTGAGATAAGGTGCACATGGTGAAGCTAAATGAAACTTGAGTGGGAGGAGACACAAACATAGGCATGTAATTTTCCTCCCCCAACAAATGGGCCATCAATGGTAATGAAGGGTTCAATGTTGGCGACGCATGACAATGGAACACCAGATGTTGTTGGGAAAATCGAGATTGACAAACCCACCAACACCACTACCACCTTCGTCCTACTCCCCACCGTCGACAATCACCTTTTCCTCCCTGTGGTTGCTCGAAACAAGGTGCGAGCCTCCCTTAATTTGATAATTTCAATTTGAATATGAGATCGAGTGGATGATCCAAAAGACTATTCATTACTCAAACACATTGATTTTTATTATTTATTTCTTTAATTTAAAATTTTATGAAATATATTTTTACATTTTTAATGCTACTCTTGAAGTTGTTTTGATAGAATTATATTGAGAATGTTAAAATATTTAATTTTTACAAGTTTTGTTTACATTAATGTCATAACCTTTCATAATTTTGTACTATCATTCCCTCCAAAATTGTACCCAAGAATGATTAAGAAACATTTCAAGTTCCACTCTAGAAAACAATGGTTATGGAGAAAAGTATTCAGATCACATAGAACATGGTAACCTGTGGCCAGTCCTATCAAAGCAAGTGTTGTTTCTTAAAGATGGGTATGCACTATAAAGTGAAAATCACATAGCTTGGTAGACAAATACAAGGCTTAACTTATAGCCCATGACTTCTCATCGACATTTAAGGTGCACAATGAAGAGACCTCACCTATGACCTGTGTCAATTCAATTCATCTATTCTATCTATTGTTGTAAATCAATCTTAGTAGATGTCTTAAATAAATGTCAAAAAAGCATATCTCTAGGGTGACTTGACTAAACTGGTTCTTATAAAGCAACCTTTAATATATGTTCTTTAGGGTAAGATTGTGCTTTTCTAAAAAGGGCATGGTTTCAGAAGTTTAATAGAATTGTCAGTGGTAGTGGTTTCTATAGATGTGTAATTGACCATTCTATTTTTTACACAAGTGATGGATGTATGATTCATACTATGTATGCTGATGATAAATTTTGAGTTATTTTAAATAAAAAAAATTTAAGAAATTAATATAAAAATTTTAGGTCAATATGCTGTAATTATAAGTTATATTGTACTACAACAATTTTTGCAATTCTATAATAAATTTTATTGTTGTCACTTGTATAAATACATCAACAACATTAAACAATTTGTATTACTATTATTAATTTTTATACAAAAAATCATACTTGAAAAGTACTTACGATCCTGTTTGTGCCCACGAAATTCATGAAAATTGAATTGAAAAGACTTCAATTCCTATGAATCACTTATTTGTGCCAACGAAATTGAATTCAATTCATTTCCGTTAGTACTATTCACTCTTCAGTTTAAGACAGAAATAAAACTTAGACTTAAAGTCTGAATCATCTAGAATTCAACTACTATGAGCTTCTTCGTTCATTTCCGTCTGACTATGAGAATTTCTAATTTCGTTTAATTTTGATAAGTATACAAACAATAAATTCATTTCCTCCAAATTCAATTCCGCTCAAGAAATGAATTCCTATCAATTCACTTTCAACTAATTCCTATATTTAATTTTTACAAATTTCGATTACATCCATATAAAATTTTCCTTATTTTCCAAGATGTGCACAAAAATTCTTAATTTTATTCCATTTCTAGATTTTTCATTTCCTTTTCTATTTCTATTTCATATATTTCTATTTTCTGAATTTTTGACATAAAAAAATAGACCTACAATCATGATTTCAGATATCAATATCATATCAACAAGCGATCCTTTGCAAAAGCAAAAGGATTGTTAACATGTAAAGCCAAAATGAATCATCGAAATTTTGATGATACAACTCGATTTTGAAATTCATGCCTACAGTTTTCCTATAGAAAATGCAAAAATTTTAAACATATAATCCAATAAAGATTTCCCAAATATTTTGTATGGAAGTTTAAGATTTCCCCTTTAATATCTATGACTTCCAAAAGGTAGGAGAATCAAGGTTGCTCCAAGCAACACTAAAGTGTACCATCACAAAGTAGGCAAAAAGGTGATAAACCAATCATCAAGATCGAATAGGCAGGAACCCAAATAATTCAAGCACTCCTATCCCAATGAAAGAAATAATGATTTAACTGTAGAGGCCTCAGAAACAAGGCCAAAAGTCATTTTATTGAAGATAAACATCACGAAACCCAAAATTCAAATTATGGTGTTATTAGAACCAATTCAAAAGGAATGCAGAATTCAAGGATTTGCTAAGAAGGCTGGGTTTAAATGGTGACACCATACACGATTACAGGAATAAATTTTGGATTATGAATGCAGGAGAAATAACTCCTTAGGATTATGAAGATGCATTCATAACTCAAGACTGACAGAAGTTGTGCACATTAGAGACAAATTACCATAGTGTAGGAATCGTTACAGAGAGAAAGTAGCAAGTCGAGGAATTAGAATTGACAGTGCAGCAGAATTGGGAGGAAAGCCTGACAATTAAGCTGAGTCAAATAAAAAGGGATTTCAAGGTAGAGCAGTGAAGAGAAAATCTTCTTAGCTCAAAAAGCTAGAGTGTATTGGATCAAAGAAGGCGATCAAAATACAAAGTATACACTCCTTTAATAAATACAATAGCTAATAGGGAATTATATGCTGCTATGTTGACAGTTAGCAAAACAAAATCAATCTATAGAAGCCACAAAATGGAGTTCTTGATCAATTACTAAAAGACATCTAGACAAACAGTTAGCAAGTGCAAAAATAAATTTATAGTCACTAAAAGTATGACAGCTCATAGATGCAACATGATAAGCACAGTTACATGTTTCCATGTTTCCAGCAAGGTATAAGAAGAAAAGTATTTAAGCAGCACTATATACAAGAGAAAAACAAAATGAAACTATTTATAGAAGTTAATAAGAAAAGTGCAAGAGAAACTGACAGGTTGGAAGAGAAAGTTGTTAGAGTCTTATGGGGGTTAGTGCATGATGGAAAATTTGGAAAATGAAAATCTGAACAGCATTTCTAGAGTTTCAGGTGTTAGTGTTGTTAAGATAAAGCTTACCCCCCGAAAACTCAACCTGCAATTCCGAAAAAATCACTCACACCACTCCTGTAACATCTGATCTCGTGTCTTAAGCATTGTGGTCATCACTTGCATCACTCCCCTATTCCAATGTGTATCATTTGATCTCGCGTCTTGAGTGCCATGGTCGTCACTCATGTCTCTCCCCAGTCTGTCACATGTCTTCCATTCTCATGTCACTCGTGCTACTATTGTATTGTCCAATCTCGCACCACTCCCCCAATCACCTCCAATCTCACATATTGTTTGATATCACGCCACTCCCCCAATCATGCAGCTCCAATATTGTAAATGTGTACAAACCTACATTTTTTAGCAGTGTATCAATTGAATATTCTTGTTTGTTATCCATTTCAATTGGATCGGTTATCAATTTATTTTTTGTTATCTATTTTTTTGGAATTACGATTGCTTTTAAAATTTAAAAAATATAGAATTTTTAAAAATATGAGTAATAGAGGGATTTTCTAGATTTTCCATCAGATGCACTAACACTATTCTGAGAATTTTCCAAATTCTCTGTGACATGTACTAACCACTCTAAAAAAATTTTGGTTTCCTAAATTTCAATTTCCTCTTCCTAGATTTTCGTTTCCTGAATTTTCAACGTGCACTAATAAACCTTTAATTGTAAATTAACACTTATAAAACTTGTACTTACAAGCACCCCAATCCATACTATAAGTAGAATTAAAATAAAATGAATAGACAAAAATTCATTTCTCAATGTAAATTGAATTAAATGGAAACTAATTCAATGTGAGGGTATTTGTATAGCTCTCAAAATTAGGTAAAATTAAAAGTATGAGTGTTTGTACACACAAGAATTGAAATGAAAATAATTTTAAATATTTAATATAAAATAAATATTTAATACTAGTTTTTAAATATTTTTTATAATTTTCAATTATAAATAACTAAAAATATTTTTTTATTTAGAATTTAAAAAGTAACTTATAACTGTTATACACTTTCCATATATTATATCCATCACAAGATCTTTCAATATTATTTTTAACTGTATTATTTTATACATAAATATATATATATAGTTGTAGCTATATTACAATTTGGAGAATGTAGACGCTAACAGGATATTGATTTCTGGAATCACCATGCTTAGTTCACTAAGGAGACTAGATCCATTCTATATATTTACAAGGAAGGAAATCATATTCTGGATGCTCTAGTTAAGCAAGCTCTTCATCAACAAGTTACCAAGAAGTATGAGATTTGTTCTTCCTTGACAAAACAGGTTGACAGCACTATGAGATGTGATATGCATGAATTCCAAACTCCCAAGGGTTAGTTCTCTTGTTTGTCTTGTTAGTTGTTATGTTGTTTAACAGTGGGGCTTCAGTCTAGTCCTCCCTTCCTTGTATTCTTCTATTTTCAGCCCTAGCCCAATAAATAAAATGGGAATTTAGATTAAAAATACACCTCAAATTTCACATTGTTGAAATCATCATGCATTTAATTCGTCAATTATATAAGATGTATCTTTTAATAAGGGTGACTCATCAAAAAGCACATTAGATAGCACCACCAAAAGTAGGAATACTAGCAGCGAAAGAGGATGAAGCTTAATTCGTCAATTATATAAGATGTATCTTTTAATAAGGGTGACTCATCAAAAAGCACATTAGATAGCACCACCAAAAGTAGGAATACTAGCAGCAAAAGAGGATGAAGCATTTGCTAGGGTATAGCATTGACATACCTAGCATTTGCAAGTGCTGTTGACAATCCAATAAAGCGAATTCCACGTTCAGTTTGCGTGGATATATACCTCATTCTTGAGACAATGACCTGAAAGGAATTCTTTGTTATGTTCATTATAATTTGATCTAAATCAAAAGACAAAACACAAACCATACAATAACCCAAAGAACAGACAATCTAAATTTAGCACCCTAAGGAAGCAAAAGTTTAACTCTTCAATCAAAAAGTGAGACTGCAAATGGTTAGATGTACTTCTATCTAACAAATAAATGGAGAGAATTGTAGCTATTCCATAAAAATGAACAGTAAATAATTTACCACTAATCATTTTGAAGGTTTAAAGCCAAGGTATATCATTAAACCCTCTCTTTAAAAAAATGTTGCTTCAAACTTTTAAGTTGATATCTATATCTCACTAAAGATCTTAAAAACAGAGCTTGTACAATATATGGATGTTTCTTAAATCCATCAACGAACACAACAATCAATCAACTATTCATGCCACAATTGAAAAGATAAAAAATCACAAACTATCTAATTATTGGTAAAATCTAAAAGATATGAAGATTAAAGTATTCTAGCGATCATGGACAACTAATCCAAGAAATACCTCAAGAATGGGTCCACGATCAGCACCAAGTAAATGGATTTCATCCAAAATCAAAAGGCCAACCTACAAATTTGTTTCCAAATATTAGCAACATATTTTATAAATGACGCAAAGAAAAAGATGGGTTTGGTTACAAAAAATAAAGGAAAAACCTTCATCACATAGCTTCGACTATTCCAGCTACGACTGATACCATCCCATTTCTCAGGGGTTGAAATTATGATATCCGCAGATAAAAGTGTCTTAATGTTAGGGGTAAAATCCCCAGTCAATTCAACCTAACAAACAATCATATTATCAGAGTCAAATTGCATCTTCCTTATATAACTACGCAATACAGGAAATAAATGATATTAACCATCTTTTTTCCAAGTTTAGTGACCAGTCGGTTCCTCCAATCATTCATTCTTTCACGAACAATGGCCTTTAAAGGAGCAATATAAATGATCTGAAAAGAATCAAATGTCAAGTCATTGAACCAATCAATGTATCTTAAATGAACACTAATACCTTCATGTCTGGTTGAGTGTTAAACAAACGTAGCATGGCAAGTTCAGCTGATATGGTTTTCCCACTTCCGGTTGGTGCTCCTAAAAGAACATTGTTGTCCGTATGATAGAGAACATGAAATACCTGGAACTCATAGAAAACACAAATGAACGTAATATAGGGCAGAAAAATAAAAAATTATAAAGTAAATTCTGAGCTTCCACAAACTGACCTGGGTTTGTATTGGATTAAAATGGGAAAATGGGTAGATATCCATGTACGCAGCACTACCAAGTGCAGACACAGGAAGTGGTTTTAAATCAAGAAGCTCAGTATGTGACGTTTGCATCTGAGTAAGATGGACAAGCCAATAAAAAAACATTGCCAGTGAAACTCACATCACAAATCTTGAGAAAAGTGTGATTAAAAAAGAACCTCTGGTAATGTGAGGCTTAGGAATGAAACTGTGCAGAGTGTTTCTGCTTGCAACCATGAGTCCGAGACAGCTCGAATATAATACTGAGGAGGATGGGGTTCAAATATGGGTACTGCAAATGTAATCTTTTGAGGTTCTTTCATTGCCATCTTTTTTGATAGTGTAAAGAGCTCTGAATGGTAAATATGGTCATTCTCAGAATCCTAACAAAAGTCAAAGATGTAAAAGAAACAATAAAGATATAGAAAGTTAAAAGAATACAGATATAAAGTGAACTTTATCCACATATAACAAGAAAACCGAAAAGGTATAATACAGACAAAACAGTGCACAAAAAGTTAGCTCAAACTACTCATGAAAATGGAATTAATGAAATTGAAGGAAATACAAAGCCATGCTCATACTGTTGTGATCGCACACGAGAAGATCAAAGAATGGAGGAAGAATGAGGATCACACCATACAAAACAGAAAGATTTACGTGATTCGGCAAAAGTCTATTCTATAGGCATTTCAATGGCTCTCTTCACTATCGTCGCACTAAGATTTATAAGTTACAACATATATATAGAGCACAAAGAAAACCCTAATAACTCATTAAGCCCAATAACAACTTAGGCAAATAAAGGAGACTTAAATTTAAACAGTCTCCATATATATAAACTCAACAATCTTTCACTTGGAAACTGTCACAAATTTGCCCATCGTAAAACTTGTAACCTTGCCACCACGCCATGTCTCCATTCTTCAAGTAACTTGGAGGCCAACCTTAATTTCTATGTATTGACAATCTTAGTGAACATGCCGGTTGGATTTTTGCTTCCTGCTATTTTCTGTAATGTCAAACTTTCCTCTTCAATCAGCTCTCTAATGAAGTGATACTTCACTTTGATGTACTTAGTTCTACTTCTATAATTTGGATTTCTTGCTAAACAAAGAGTACTTTGACTGTCACTGTTCAGAACACTCCTACTAGCTCTTATCTTCAATTCTGCTAGAAAACTCTTGAGCCAAATTTGCTCCTTTGCTGCTTCTGTCATTGTTACAAGTTCAGCCTCCATTGTAAAGAGAGTGACACACCCCTGTAACTTAGACATCCAACTAACAGCTATGCCATTTAAGGTGAACACATAGCTTGAGGTGCTTTTGCACTGGTTTGTATCTCCAACAAGATCAACATCAAAGAAGCCCTACAAATCTGAATATTTTTTCTTAAAGCACAATCCAACATTACTAGAACCTCTGACATAGCACAAAATCCATTTCACTGCCTCCAAATGCTACTTCCCTAGATTAGACATAAACCTACTCACCACTCCAATAGCATGAGCAATGTCAAGTCTAATGCTCGTGGCCGCATACATCAAACTACCTATAGCAAAGGCATATGGGATTTCAAACATGTAATTTCTGTCAACATGATCTTTAAGTGCCTGATCCTTGGTCAGCTTTAGGTGAGCTCCTAAAGGTGTCTTCACTACTCTAGCATCGGTGGTTAAATCTTTCCAACACCCACTCAATGTAATTTTCTTGAGACAACACCAAGGTACCTTCATTTCGATCTCGAGTGATTCTCATTCTAAGAATTTGGTTGGCTAGACCCAAATCCTTCATATCTAATTCTTTCGACATTTGTCGTTTCAACTCATTGATTCTGTTGATACTGTAGCAAGCTATCAACATATCATCAATATACAATAACAAAAAAATCAGAGAATCACTGAATTATTTTTAGTAACATAAGTCAATTTCACATCTACTAAAACAAATGGTACATATGTAACTATTAAATCTCTTATACCATTGTCTAAGCGCTTACTTTAAACCATAACGACTTTTTTGAAGTTTGCAGACAAGATCTTCCTTCACAGGTATGCTGAAATCCTGTATTTGTTCTATGTACAACTCTTTAGCAAGGTCACCATGCAGAAAAATTGTTTTCACATCCATCTATTCTAGATATAGGACACCAGCTACTACTAAACTGAGAATGATTCTAATTGATGTCATTTTGATTACAGGACACAATATCTCAGTACAATCAATTCATTCTTTCTACTAAAAGCCCTTGACAACCAATCTAGCTTTGTATGTCTTAGTTCCATCTACATCTTCCTTGATTCTGTACACCTATTTATTCTAGAGAGCTTTCTTGTCTTTAGGTAGCTTAGTTAGGATCCAAGTACCATTCCTTTTAAGACAGTTTATCTTTTCTTGCATTGTAGACCCTCACTTGCTAGAGTTCACTTCCTGAATTGCATCTGTAAAGTGTTCAAGCTCTCCATTATCTATTAACAACAGATAATTAAAGGCTTGATTAAACCTTTCAGGGGATCTTGAGATTCTAGTTAACCTCCTCGTGACCTGTGCAAGGATTTCCTCTTGTTCTGAATGTTCTTCAAGAGTACCTTCTTCACTTGCACCTGTATCAACAATTCCATCAATTGAAGTTCCTTCTAAGTCAATCTCATAGCTAACTTGAGATCGCCCTTTAGAAGTGTCCAGGCTGGTTTCTTCCTTATGCTTGTACAATACCTTCTCATGGAATGTCACATCTTTTTCTCTTAAGATCCTTCTATTTTAATCATCCTCGAAACGATAATCAAGTTCATCTCCTCCATATCCTACGAAGTAACATTTTCTGGCCTTTGGATCTAACTTGTCCATAGCACTCCCACTAATGTGTAAATAACTTACACATCCAAATACTCTCAAATGATGAATGGTTACCTTCTTTCCATTCCATTCTTTTTCTAGAATCTTTAAGTCAAGAGGAACCAAGGGTCCTCTGTTGATCAAGTAGGCAGTCATGTTAACAACATCTACCCAGAACTCTTTAAGGAGGCCAGTATAACCTCATGTTCCTTACGCTTTCATTGAGTGTTTTGTTCATCCTCTCTGTAACTTCATTTTTCTAAGGATGTTCAGGTACAATCTTGACAAATCTGATCTCATGTTCTTCATAGAACATCTTGAAGTCATGGCTTGTATACTCACCACCATTATCTGACTTTAAACACTTTACCTTCAAGCCACTTTGGTTCACAACCTCAATTTTCCATTTTCTAAATATTGAAAATATATCAAATTTATTATTAATAAAATAAACTCATATATTTTTAGTGCAGTCATCAATGAAGGTAACGTAGTATCTTAAGCCTCCTAGGGATTTGATTGATGTTGACCCCCATACGTCTGTATACACTAACTCTAACCTTTGAGTCTTTGGCAATCTTGGACTTCTAGAGAAAGCTACTTTCTTCTGCTTTTCAAGTACACAATCTTCACAAAACTCAACTTCTACTAATTTCATTCCTGAAATTTTGTCCTTCAATAACATAACATTCACCTCTTTCTTTCACATGTGACCCAATCTTCTGTGTCACAAAGTTGTAGCTCCCACTGAGTCAAATGCACTAGCCATTGTCTGTTTCACCATTGTCTAAACTAAATTTGCAACATGTTACTTTTCCACAATTTCATCACAAACTAAATTTGCATTATTAAATTTGCAGCTCCACCATTGTCTTGACTCTTTCTAGGTGCTTTACATTGATTTCTATAGTACCCCATCCGATTACAATTCCAGTAAGTTATGTATTTTCTACTTTTGCTTCTTCCCTTAGACTTTGAATTACTTTTGTTTCCGCCTCTTTGCTAACTCATTCCTCTAAACTCAACACTTAAGACTGCTCCTAAAGTGTTGGACTATGGGTTACTTTTCCTTCGAATGTCTTCACTCAAAATCAAGTCTTTGATATCTATTAGCTTCAGTTTCTCATGCCTTAGAGAATTGTTAACAGTGACTACTGCAAACCAATTTTATAGTAAAGAAGACAACAGAATTAGAGTCTTAACTTCATCATCAAAATTAATCTCAACCAAACTCAACTAAGATATGATAACGTTCAATTCGTTGATGTCCTCTATCATACAACCACCTTCCTGCATCATTAAATTGAACAATCTCCTACATATCTGAAAGAACTCTCATCAAATCTGCAACAATTCATTCCTTAACAATGATCACACCCAAACTCTGTCTGTCTAGCAACTCCCAAGTATTTTGATCCATTTCTTCTGATTTTGTTCCTAAAAGAGGCTCATACAACTTCTGTTGATAGAGATAATCTTCTATCTACATCTTCCAATACCTAAAATCGTTGTCATCGAATTTATCATTTTTAAGTTTTCTGTCTTTTGCCATTTTCTGTTTAATAGTGCAAACAATTACAAAAAACAAACACAATTTTCACCCTGTGAACCTCTAATGCGCATGTTCCACAGCACCCAAGGCTCAACCCCTATACACCTAAAGATTCAAGCACAAGCCGAGACAGACCTACGACACCTAGCCCTCCTACGCACCTGCGAACAACTGCACCTACCGAACAAAGCGTCTTCCACGCACGGCCCTTCTGCACAACTCTAGTCTAAGCTCCTACATGCGTGCCTCCATGCCCGTTGGACAAAGAACCACGTGGAGGAAAGGTCGCCGGATAGAGGTGCAACCTCCTACATCATTGAACCACAGGATAGAGGCGACGATCCCAACGACAAGTCGGTTTTCCCTCTGCGTGCGACGGCCAGCAAAGCTTTTCCCTCACGCGTCACCTCCTTCCTCGTACGACAGATCTCCTCACGCAAACCCTAGCTCCGCATGCCTATGGACAACCCGTCTTCCTCACACACGATCGCATGCAGAAGGTGACCTCCGCATAGTTGCACACGGTCAGCAACCTTCCTTGCGATCGCGCACAAACAAAAACCTCTTTGCGTAGTGAGACCTCTCCATGCAATCACACACAAACATCAAGAACAACAGTTGTGGCAGCAGCAACAAGCCCTAGCCGCACGTTCTCTCACATGATCTTCTCACCTTAACGAAACTCTAATACCAATTATGATCGCACACAAGAACATCGAAGAATGGAGGAAGAATGAGAATCAAACCACACAGAATAAAAAGATTTACATGGTTCAACACATATATAAACTCAACACCTAGCACCTTGGAACTTCTATCCTCACACCACAGAAGTTCCGTCCTCACATCTCGGAAGATCTACCTGCCCTAGAAGGACCTAATGATGAATGAAGACTAGCAACTCGAAACTTCCATTATCACACCTCGAAACTTTCGTCTGTACCACCTCGGAAGGTCCAAATGCTGAAAATCTTTATTACCAAATAAAGACCAGTTTGAAGACTTACTAAATGATTTAAAGAACTTAAAGACTCAATAAAGCAAAGAATTGATAAAAGACATAAAGCCATGAAGGATACGAATCATAAAGTGATAAAGACATTTGAGGATGAAAGGAATAAAGAAAAGTCAAAAGGTAAGTCAGCACCAAAACGGTATAATGAAATTTAAATTCATTATAACAATTTCTACCCTTCATAGTGTTAACTTCTAACACAACAGACCTCTGTTGTGTTAAGTCACAACACAACGAACCAACATGAATTTTTCCTATTTACATACCCAAGGGAAAATCGAAATTTTATTTGGATATCCGAAAGGTTATCCGAACTTCCTAGGAAAGCATTGGTTCGTGGTGTTAATTCCAAACACAACGAACTTAAACCCTAACACAACGAACCACTTGCCAAACACAATAGACCAACTCAGAATTCGATACAGATATCCAAATGGTTATTCGAATTTCACTAGAAAGCCTTTTAATCATTCCCAGGTCAAATTTGGATATCCATTTTTAGAAAACGAAATTTCAAAATTGCTGTTTTTCCCAAATTCGGTTTATCGATTTTCAATTGAATTTTTTCCGATCTTATTTTACGTTTTCAGCAACCCAAAAATGATATTTCAAAATCCATTTCGTATATCCATTTTGCATCTAGAGATTTTCGAAACATTATTCGTTATTCCGAATTGTCTATCCGAATGTGGAAAAATATAACCATTAGAAGAACGTTATAAGAATCTGGAAATCATTATAATGATTTGACTAAGTCAAACTAGTCGTTTAAGCCTAATTAGCCTATAAATACCATCTTGTTTAGAGTTCCTAATCACCCAATCTTTTGATACACAAACTGTTGCACTCTAAGGCATTCATACAAGTTTTTGGTGCCGATTGATCCATCTAATTGATTTCTAAGTGTTTTTCCTTGTTGATAGAGATAATCTCATAAAAGAGGCTTATGAACATGTTCTATGATAATTAGGCAACCATTTATATTGATAGTAATGAGTCTTTTCCAAGACCATACAAAGCATGTTGAAATTGATTACTATTATGTATGGGAACAAGTTGAAAATGGAGTCATCACTCTCACCTATACTCGATCACTCGACGAGATTGCTGCTAAAGCATTGAGTTAGTATATTTGATTATTTATGTAACAAGTTGAAACTTCTTGACATATATGCTCTAGCTTGAGGGAGAGTGTTAAATATTGTTAAATATCTAGGCCCATGTCTCTTTGTGTATATATGTACCCTTGTAAATTAATCATAATTTTCACTTTCAACACATACAAATTAATATACTTTCGATTTTGATGTTATCTAAAGATTATTTATGTATTTTGAAGTTATTAATGATTATTCACATTATTTCAATGTTATTTATTTATTCCAATGAAATTATAGATTTCGATTTATATATAACTAAAACAAATGTTTACAAATATATACTGTTATGCGGGATAACCAAAGAAGCACAGCGGAATCAAACGGAAGAGTGAGCGATGAGAAAGGGAAGAGGGGAGAATCGCCAAGTAAAATACACAATCAAAGGCACACCGGATTTTACGTGGTTCACCCTAACTTAGGGCTAGTCCACGGATGGAGAGGGAGAGGGTTTTCTTATGTGGAGGCTTAGGTTACAAACTCACAACTCATACCCTTTGGAAAACCCTAGCCAAGCTTATATAGTGCTTAGGTTTTCCAAAGGACCAAAATGCTAGAAGGCTGTCTTTATAACAAAACCTGTTAGCTGTTTCATCCAAATTTCTTCTTCTAAGTCACCATGCAAGAAGGCTGTCTTCACGTCAAGTTGCTCTAACTCCAAGTTCCTTGCAGCTACAATTGCTAGGAGCACTCTAATAGACGTGTCTAACTACTGATGCAAAAACATCATTGTAATCAATACCTTCTTGCTGTGAGTAGCCCTTAGCTACCAGTCTCGCCTTGAACTGCACGCTTTGATTGCCTTGTGTTCCTATCTTTCTTTTAAACATCCACTTGCAACCAACAACGTTCTTGGCTCTAGGATGCTTCACCAAATCCCATGTTTGATTCTTGTGAAGGGATTGAAGCTCCTCCTGCATGGCAACTGTCCAGTTTGCAGCATCCGAGCCCCTGATGGCAGTATCATAAGTGGGTGGGTCAACTTGTTCTTCCACCTCACTCGCTACCTGCAATGCAAAAGCAATGAAGTTGCTATACCCATACTTGATCGGAGGCTGGGCAGCTCTTCTCGAACGATCCCTAGCTATGCATCTGGATGAAATTTCTTCCACATCATCCATACTGCTGCCATCAACTTCATCTGGCGAGTCTAAATCAGGAGTCACCTGTTCAGAACTAGTAGACTGCGGCAATGAAAACTCCACATGTTCAAAAGTATTAGGCTGATGTATAACAGTTGGCTTCTCCCCATTTTGCATCATTGAAGCCTCATCAAATGTGACATCACAACTGTGTATCACCTTGCCTGACTCTATATCATAGATTCTGTACCCTTTTACTCCCATGCCATATCCCACAAAGATGCCCTTCTTGGCACGTGGTTCTAACTTACCATTGTTGACATGGTAATATGCAGAACATCCAAATATCTTCAACTTGGAGTAATTTGTTGTCCTGTTCATCCATACCTCATATGGTATCTTGTCTTCTATACCACTGGAGGGTGACTTGTTGACAAGATAGGAAGCTGTGTTGACAGCTTCAGCCCAAAACTTTTTGTCCAAGCCGGCATGAGAAAGCATACACCTAGCTTTCTCCAACAGCGTGTGATTAAGGCGTTCTGCAACTCCATTCTGCTGTAGAGTCCCTCTAACGGTGTGGTGTCTCGTGATACCTGTCTTCTTGCAAAAATTGTCAAAATCATGAGAGCAGAATTCCAATCCGTTGTCAGTTCTTAGGTATTTTACTTTCCTGCCAACTTGGTTCTCAACTTGAGTCTTCCACTGCTTGAAGCTTTTGAAAGCCTCACTTTTATGCTTCAAAATGAAAACTCATGTCATACGTGAGTAATCATCCACAATGGAAAGAAAATACCTAGAACCTGCAAGGGAAGGTTGTTGGGAAGGTCCCCAACAATCTGCATGGACATAGTCTAATGTCCCCTGAGTCATATGCTCTCCTTTGCTGAATGAGACTCTCTTCTGCTTTCCATAGATGCAATGTCTACACAAGTCTACATCAATGTATCTGTGTCCATCCAATCTGCCCAAACTGCTGAGTTTCTGCATTCCTCTCTGTCCCAAATGTCCAAATCTGGAATGCCAAATGGCAGACGTGGATTGCTAATTTGCAGCAACAGCGACAGCAACACCTACTACCGGAGAACCTTGAAGTATGCACAAAAGTCCATTCTTGACTCCTTTCAACACCACCAAGGAGCCCTTTGAGACAACTAGCTTGCCTCTTTCACCTGTATACTTGAAACCCTTGGAATCAA
>JAMKPZ010003684.1:0-26224 GCA_024699675.1 Amphibolis antarctica | reverse complement strand
CGGAAAAGAGAAAGGAAAGAAAAAATAAAAAGAGAAAAAGGAAAAGAAAAAAAAAAGAGAAAAAGAAAAGAAAAGGAAAAGTTACTTGTTGCTGAGTCCTGAAAGCATATGGACTCTTGTGTAAGGGAAGGGTAGATCTTAGGATTCCGCCGTCTGTTGACAATCTAATACCCGGCTTGTCGCGATTAACCAAGTGTCCCCTTCTTTTAGGACTTGGCAACCCATCGAAGTCCGCCAATACAACCGGGTTGCGAAAGCCATTTTCCGACACCCACTTCTCCCTTTTTCTCTTATCCTAGGGCTTGACATCCCAGCTAAGTCGTCAACGTTGGGCTTGGCATCCCGCTGAAAGTCGCTTCCACCCCCGGGTTCCGATGCCCACATTTCCAGAACCCGCATGATTCTATCCATCATTTCTACAACCCCAGAGCGAACTAGTGAGGATGAAACAGCATGACTATGGGCAGAAGGACAGCTCTCGGATCTCTCCTCTCGACCCGTCTTTGTCGCCTAAGGGTCGCTTCTGCTGGACAAGGGAACTACGTTTCCAAACTCACATGTGTGAATGTCCAAGCAGTTATCTCTTAACGTGAGGCGAGCCACCTTTCATTCCCCTGCAGGTCTGGATAGCACGATTGGGACGGAACAGCTACCTTGCGCAAACTCCATCATGGGCACCCGCTTGAAAAACCCTATACAGAAGCAACGAAATAAAATGCCAGAAAAGGAGTCACCAGAAAATGTCCCGACCTTTCTACACAACACGGCACGGATATTCATGTATGAGGGGAATGGACAACACTCCTTCCCCACCTTTGGAACTAATGTATAATCAAGCGTGCAGGCGAAATAACCGGTTGCCAGGTAAGATCAGCCGGCCACCACCACTAGTACCCAGGTATGTTCGACTCCTCAACAAAACCCAAGTCAAAACGTCAACTGTCCCAGGCGAAGGTGAGGAAAAGTTCACCCATGCACGCCAGCTCAGACCGTTGGACACCCAAACCACAACTCACGCAAGACGAGACGATGCACGGAAAAATCAGCCGGTTGCCCGGTAAAACGACCGACCACCGCCACCAATACCCAGGTACGATCGACTCCTCAACATACCTCGAAAACCATACTTAGACGTATCGATCGAGCATTTAACCGGCCCGCCACCGGCAAACCGGTAAGCAAACCCGGTTGCTGGCACCCCGAAAACCATACTTACGTATGGATCGGGTGTGTAACCGGCACACCACCAGTAAACCGGTAAGGAAACCCGGTTGCCGGCACCCCGAAAACCATACTTAGACGTATGGATCGGGCGTGTAACTGGCCCGCCACCGGCAAACCGGTAAGGAAACCCATTTGCCGGCACCACGAAAACCATACTTAGACGTATGGATCAGGTGTGTAACTGGCCCGCCACCGGCAAACCGGTAAGGAAACCCGGTTGCCGGCTCCCCGAAAACCATACTTAGACGTATGGATCGGGCGTGTAACCGGCCCGCCACCGGCAAACCGGTAAGAAAACCCGGTTGCCGGCACCCCGAAAATCAAACTTAGACGTATGGATCGGGCGTGTACCCGGCCCGCCACCGGCAAATCGGTAAGAAAACCCAGTTGCCGGCACCCCGAAAACCATACTTAGACGTATGGATCGGGCGTTTAACCGGCCCACCACCGGCAAACCGGTAAGGAAACCCAGTTGTCGACACCCCGAAAACCATACTTAGACGTATGGATCGGGTGTGTAACCGGCCCGCCACCGGCAAACCGGTAAGGAAACCCGGTTGCCGGCACCCCGAAAACCATACTTTGACGTATGGATCGAGTGTGTAACCGGCCGCTACCGGCAAACCGGTAAGGAAACGCGGTTGCCCGCACCCCGAAAACCATACTTAGACGTATGGATCGAGCGTGAAATCGGCCCACCACTGGCAAACCGGTAAGGAAACCTGGTTGCCGGCACCTCGAAAACCATACTTAGAAGTATGGATCGGGTGTGTAACCGGCCCGCCACCGGCAAACCGGTAAGGAAACCCGGTTGCCGGCACCCCAAAAACCATACTTAGACGTATGGATCGAGCGTGAAACAGGCCCGCCACCGGCAAACCGGTAAGAAAACCCGGTTGCCGGCACCCCGAAAACCATACTTAGACGTGTGGATCGGGCGTGTAACCGACCGCCACCGGCAAACCGGTAAGAAAACCCGGTTGCCGGCACCCCGAAAACCATACTTAGACGTATGGATCGGGCGTTTAACCGGCTCGCCACCGACAAACCGGTAAGAAAACCCGGTTGCCGGCACCCCGAAAACCATACTTAGACGTATGGATTGGGTGTGTAACCGGCCTGCCACCGGCAAACTGGTAAGGAAACCCGGTTACCGGCACCCCGAAAACCATACTTAGACGTATGGATCGGGCGTTTAACCGGCCCGCCACTGGCAAACTGGTAAGAAAACCCGGTTGCCGGCACCCCGAAAACCATACTTAGACATGGATCGGGCGGTAACCGGCCTGCCACCGGCAAACCGGTAAGAAAACCCGGTTGCCGGCTCCCCGAAAACCATACTTAGACGTATGGATCGGGCGTTTAACCGGCCCGCCACTGGCAAACCGGTAAGAAAATCCGGTTATCGGCACCCCGAAAACCATACTTAGACGTATGGATCGGGTGGGTAACCGGCCCACCACCGGCAAACCAGTAAGAAAACCCAGTTGTCGGCACCCCGAAAACCATACTTAGACGTATCAACCACTTTGTAAATGTTAACTTGAATCTGTAATTATCTATTTACTTTTACATCTATCTGTTCTTTACAAAGTGGTTGATAATTAAAGGTAACATTTCAGATTAATCATATTTTACTTTGTACTATTAAATGAAATATTTAATGCAATTAATAGTTCGTCGATCTAAGTAACTTTTTTCCCAATAAATGTTGCAAACATTTTTGCCCCAATAAATATTCATTCATGTTAAATGAAAGTATAATCAATGCACTTAATAAATCAACTTTTAATAACATGAAAGCACACATGTAACTCGTCAGTAGATCCAACGCTAACTAACGGTCTTCCGTGTTTCATTCGATAACTTTAAAAAGATCAAGAAGAAGATGAGGGGACTTCGAGGAGATGACAAATCGTAGACGACGAATCACAAATCTCACAGGTGAAAATGAATCGCAAATCTCGTAGGTGACTTTTTGTGAAGTTTTTTTATGTTAAATCTTGCCGATGACGAAAAGGAATCGCAAATCTCGTAAGTGTCATAGGTGGGAGTTTTTTTTTGAGGTTTTTTTTCGGATACTCTCTCTCTTGATCCAATAGCCGTTAAATATTGATCCAATAAGTACCTATAGAATTAACTTCTATAGACATCTACAAAACTATTTTTCCTATATATATATATATGTTGAGGCTTCGCACTTATCCGTAAACTTTGAAAATAGAATGACAATATAATATAATCGATCTTTTCATGAAAGAAGATATAATAGATTAAAATTCAAACGAAAGGATAAAGAAAAGCGCTGGACGCCTCGTCTCCGTGGGCTGGCAAGTGGACGGGGACGATCGCATGATTCCGAAGGCAATAAAAGAGCCACGGGGCGTCCACGTCCCGGCACGTGCCGACCACGCCGTCCGCCTTTCGAAGCACGGCGTCCGCGTTGCGCCTTCGCGAGCGGGCGCGCGCCTACGCGACTTACGGGTGTGGTGATGGGGCTGCCGCACCGCCTGGCACCGGAGATGTCAATTGAATGATATGATACGGTCCATGATATACTTTTTTTTTGTGACACTATTATTAAAATAATATTACCGTGTTGTGTCGTACTCGACCTTTTAGTAGATAATCTAGGTACGACTTATTTGATCGCGTGTCAAGCCATATCATGAGGCTAGGTTAGGTACGATTTAATTTTTAGTTTTTATTATTATTATTAAAAATTAATATAATTTATAAATATTTAAAAATAGTTAAAATTATAATTTAAACTTACAACCATACATTAACTATTAACAAACTTAAATTACCTAGCTATATATAATGTATACAACTTATAAGTATATTAAAATAATATAAAATTTAAAAAAATTATAAAATTACTTTTGTGTCGTATTGTACCAACTCATGTGTCGAAAATGAGTCCTACCATGTTAGCACGAAATCATAAAAGTTCAACCTAAGTACATGTCAAACTATATCATGTTGATCAACAAAACTATTTGACTATATTAGGTTGTGGCGGTCAACAATACAATTTAACCATATTAGGTTGTACCGACCTAATTAGGTACTCAATTGACAACTCTTAAAAAAAAATAAAAATTGACAACTCTTATGTGGCACCACCTACTTGTATCATATAAGTTAATGATATCTTATTGATACCTTGATTTTGTTTAGTGACAACTTGTTTTAACTTCAAAAACTATTAAAAATTAAACTTCGTTCACAAACATCATTCTCAACTTCCAAGAGTACTTCTAATTTTTATCACTAACTTCACATTTCCTAATCTACTCTTCTCGTTATTTTGTATCATGTCCTTCATCACATCAACATTTATATATTTTAAACAATATTATTTTATAATTTAATTAAAATAACCAAACATATACAACATATTTTAAAAAAAAGGAATTTTAGTTCTAGCTAGAGGAACATCTAGTACAATCAGTTAGTTCCAAAGGAAAATTTGATACTGGAACATCAGTTAGTTCCAGCTAGAGAAATATCCAGTGTCTTCTAGAAAAAAATCTAGTGCCTTCCAGGGGAATAACTGGTGCCTTCCAAAGGAAAATCCGGTACTAGAACATTAGTTAATTCCAGCTAGAGGAATATCTGATGCCTTCCAGAGGAATATCTGATGTCTTCCAAAGGAATATCTGATGTCTTCCAAAGGAATATCTGGTACTGGAACATCAATTAGTTCTAGCCAAAGGAATATTTAGTGCCTTCTAGAGGAAAATCTATTGTCTTCTAGAGGAACATTCAGCGTCTTCCATAAGAATATCTAACGTTTAGCAGTTCTAGAGGAACATCTGGTATAATTAGTTAGTTCTAGAAGAACTTCTAGTGTCCCAAAAGAACTTTCAGTGCGTTCCAAAGGAACTTTCAGTACATCACAGGAACTTCTAGTGTATCCCAGAGGAACTTTCGGTGCGTCTTAAGGGAACTTTCAGTGTATCATAGGAACTTTCAGTGCATCCTTATGCATCCCAAATGAACTTTCAGTGTATATCCTAAAGGAACTTCTAGCGTGTCCCAAAGGAACTTTTGGTGCATCTTAGAGGAACTTTCGGTATCCCAAAGGAACTTCCGGTGCGTCCTTGTGCATCTTAGAGGAACTTTCAATATATCCTCGATGAACTTCTAGCATGTCCCTTTGTTACTTCTAATATGCTCTGGAGTTCTTTTGCTAGTGAGGACTTCAAAGAACATGGAGATCAAAGAGCATGTGTGGAGGACAAAATGCGTTCAATAGCAACAGAGGGAAAAAATCAATTTTTCTCACTCCAGGAGTACCGTAGTGGATTATTGGAATAAACCCTTAGAGTTAAAATTAATTTTATAAATGTTGTTGAAACTACGTAGTAAATTTTAAAATAAGAATTTATACATTAAAATTTATAAAAAATTAAAAAATTTTGTTTCAAAATGAAATTAATTTATGACCTCAATGTTTGTAACATTATTTATGTTCTCGGTGTCTATGTGTTCACCCACATTTCTCCACCACTTTTAGAATAAACAAAAATACTTTTAGAAGTGATTTTGTGTGAATAATTTTTTAAAATAAAATAATAAAAATATCATCGTAAAAGTAGCAGTGATTTTGAAAAATAAAACGAGTGATAGGTGAAGAAAACCTTTGTTAACCTTTGCGAGCTTCCCCGAACGCGCACAATCAGGGGAATAGTATGTCCGAGGCTGTGGTCATTCTGTGCTGTGGAATATGCTCTCTAAATTCTTTCTCCATTATTTTTTATGAATGTGTGTGTTTATATATATATATATATATAAATCGTACGTTGTTTTGGTTGCGTGACGAAAATAATTGAGCAGAATTTTTGAGGGTTTATTCTCTGGATCCTTACTTTGGTTTTTTGCGGTATAAATATACGATCAACTTGCTTTTGCGTGCTCATCCACTTCCCCACCATTCTCTCTCTCTCTCCTCTTTTTGCCTCCTCTCTCTCTCTCTCTCTCTCTCTATTTTGTGCAAGGGCTGAGTCACAAGGAGAGGGGAGATCGAGCCGCCTTGACAGGAATGGCGGTGGCATTTGCGAGGGCGAAGAGGATCACCAACCTCCTCGACGAGAAGGTCCGTGCTCGCCTCCGGGGAGACGGCGACGACGTCCGTTTACACAACGACCACAATCTACACGGCGGCTACACCAGCAGTGGCAGCGATCACGACGGCGCCTCCGCCCTCTCTGGTCTCCTTGACGGGTTCTTCTTCGGAGAAGAAGAAGACCCAACAACCACGCCATCTGATGCCACAATCCCCTCGACCAACGACGACGACGACGACGACAACTCCGTCGGCCGGCAGGGTCTGTCCCCCGCCGTGATCCGATCTCTGATGAACCGCCCCATCGACCGGTTCAGAAACCAGCTCACCGCCGACGTCGCCAGGGCGGTGGAGAAATTCGGTGCTTTCCGCCGAAATAAACCCTCGTTGCGACGGGCGGCTATGGGGTTCCTCCGGGATTCCGGCCACAACGCTGGCGTCTGTAAGAGCAAATGGGACGGCAGCGGTGGCGTTACCGCCGGTAACTACGAGTACATTGACGTTCTGGAGCCTTGCTCCGGTGAGAGGTACATTATAGACCTCGACTTCTCCGCGGAGTTCGAGATCGCGAGGGCGACGGAGGAGTACCAGAAGCTGGTAGAAGAGCTGCCGGTGATGTTCGTGGGTAGGACGGAGGAGCTGAAGCAGGCAGTGAGGTTCCTCGCGGAGGCATCAAAGAGGTCCATGATAGCGAGAAGAATGAAACTACCGCCATGGAGAAAGGCCAAATACATGCAGAAAAAGTGGTTTGGACCCTACAAGAGGACCACCAACGCCGCCGCAGCAGAAGTGGCGGTGACAGCGATGCCGAAACCTTTCGTGCAGGTCAGGGAGGCCCAGTACTGCAGGGAAGTGGGGTTTTCGCCGGCGAGACACGTCATGACCCCGACGGCGAGGATGTGGTAGACGCTGACGCCCCGGCTAGACTCGACTCGCGGCGCGCCGTAGCCGATCGGGTGGCCGGCCGCCGGCCTTGACATGCGGCGCATGCTAGCAAGACGGGCGCTCGTTTGGATTTCGGTAGGGCCAGTAGAAAAGCCTCTTCTTGTTAACTTGTTTTGTAAATGTTTCCGTAAAGTTTACTTGAGTGACATCGTACTTTTCATTCCACGGAGGCTTCTGCATCTCAAAAATCTCAGAAAAAAATCATAAATTTTTTTAAAAAAATTTCAAGTATTCGTATATCCTTAAAATTTAAAGAAAAATTTATAAATTTTTTAAATTAATTTTTCAAAATTTTCAAAACGTATACAAATAATTTTAATTTTTAAATTTTTCTTTTCTTTTAAATTTTTATTTCTCAAATTTTCTACGTAAACCAAACTCCTGAAGTTTTAAAGGAAAAATGCAATCTTCCGTTCGACGACGAGTATATATACATATATATCAAGAGTAATTTGACATCATCAAAATATATTATTTTAAAAAAATTTGTACACAGAAATCTTTAAATTTGTAGAAAAATTTCTCAACTTTCAAACCACCACTTTAATAATACAATCATCTAAGCATGTTGTTGATTATTCTAATAACATTTTTTTGAACGATGCTAAACCACATCTTAAGCATGATCTCCAATTTATTTATATGACAGACCATTTTCCTAAAAAAATATTAACATTTACCTAGGACTCGAACTTGCTTCCAAGTTGTACAATAACTCATACAACTAACATATATAATCTTATCTTTATTTTTAGAATTAATAATTAACTAATTAAGTTTAACAAGTTTTTGCCAGTCGAAAAGAAATTACAATGAGATCACAATCTTGGAAGCAAGTTCACATAGTGGCTAAGTAGACTGGTAAGGCCCAAGTTGTCAGTACACCACACTAGTTTGAGCCTTTAAGGTCCACAATCAATTCTGTAGACCGGGTCGAAGGCTTATTTCCTTCTATAAATAGGATGCACCCGATCTGTTGGGTCCATAAGGTCCATTTACCTTCATATTTGTCAATTTAGGCCCAAAGGCTCATTAACCATCTAATTATTCGAATGACTTATTGATTAATTATGTGAATTAATTATTTAGTCACATAATTGATTACAAGATCTTGCTTGATTTAAATAGTCTTTAATTAAATCAAGTTAAACTTGTTGACAAGTTAACTGACTCCAATTGATTAACCGGACCAAACTAACTAGTCCAATCAACCTCAGGTCACACCATGGTTCGAGCCCACCGAACAACCAGGTATGCACCCGGGTCGCAACCTAACCGGCCAAGCCACCATTATCCGCCTGGCTGCACCCACCCACGCACCGAGCTGCCCGAACGCTCCGGCTAGGCTCGCCCGATCTGGCTCCCGCGCACCGGCTGCCGCTTCGTCTGCCCCACCTGCGGACGACTGCGGCTTCGACCAATCACTGCAGCCGCCCGTCTGCACACGCGTGCAGTCGCCACCCGCACAGAGGCCGCCATCCACGTTGACCCTCGAGCAACCGCCTTCCTTCACAAGTCGCCCCTCTGTGCGACCGGCCGCTTCGCCTTCTGCGGACCACCGTCCAGGCCCGCCAGTCGCTTCGTCCTCCACCCAAGTCTGCCGACCCTCCCCTCCTTCGACCAAGCTATAAAAGGGGGAAGAGGAACCCAAAACGGGCACGACGGATTCGAGCTTCACTCCACCACACCTTGCATTCGAGCCTTTGCCCAACCTTCCGCCGCCGTCCGACTGCTCTCCTCCTCCTGGACGGCGCATAGAGTTGGGAGAACCCAAATCGGGACCTTCGCCCGTGCTGCAGTTCGACGATTCGCCGTCGACACCCACGCGTCGCCGTTTTGCTCAAGCCCATCCGCCGCTCGATGGACGCTCGTCGGGTCGCCGCCTCTCCTGCCGACCGACTACCTCCACACGACCTACCTCACCGGCCGCTCGCTCACTGCCGTAGGTCCCGCCGTGCGCCGCCCGGTCGAGCCGGACTCGATCAGGTCAAACCGCCCAACCCAAGTGAAATTCAAGCCCTCTTTTCGTTTAATGTGGTAATCTCATCATGTTTAAGCCTAAATCACTATGAATAAAGCCATGTAAAGATTTAAACTAGTATTTTCTTTGGAGAGAGTACAGAATCACTTAATCATAACTTTATTTAATAAATAAAGTTATGATTTATTAAAGTTGATGTCTTAAGTAAAAATAATTTTTTCTTAAGTAAACTTAATTTCGTACCTTTATATCTTGCGATCTAACTGTCTCATCCGGGGTTGTGATAAATCACGAGCCTAATTTTCATATATAACTTCAATCAACAAAATTCATAGAGGATTAGGAGAAATAAATTTCTCTAGATTAGTTATTCACTAAATTTAAATTATCATAATATCCAAACTATTATGGTTATTGTACCTTTCACATAAAATATTAATTTCATGCTTACTTATCGTTCTATACAAAATCTTGCATGACATCTTGTTTTATGGAAGGAAAAAAGTACACCCCATGGAAAAGTTTACGAGCTTGTTTGTCTTATACGGTAATTAAACCATTTTAATTACTAAGTAATTAATTAACCTACTCTATGTAATAATATGAGGATTTACAATTTATTGCAATATCATTACAACATACATTTTACGTGCTCATTCATCATCTTAGGATTGCATGTGTCAACTATAATGAAGTTGGATGATACCTTAGGAAAGGTAAATCATGCATTTCATAATTATTAAAATGTGATTTAATTAAATAACTCGTGCATCATATTGCATCATGCTCTGTGCTACATTAAAGGCATATGCTTTAAATTCTATAAAGCCTATGCATTCACATGTCACACATCATATGTATCATGTTTGGTTATGCCTGTTAAGCCAATTTCTAATCTATTGTGCAATTATAAAAATGTTCATGACTTTTTCTTAGACTTCTTTAAACTACTTCTTCTCAAGTCCAAAACCTCAATATATCTTTAGCCCCCAACAAGCATAAATTCCCCTTTTCTCGTATCTTTTACACTTAAAAAAATGCACAAGAACATTGTATAACTAACATCTAACTATTAGATCACTTAAAAAGCTAATTAAGTTAAGTGTGTGGGGTACATAACACATTTTCCACGTGTACCTAAAAAACTTACTCCTGACTCTTTAGTCAAACTTAAATGAGTCCTAATTCTTAAGTATGGTGTCATTATACAGATTTTTTAGTTTAACCTTCATTAGACTAAGTGGTTACTTCTCTTTAGGCCTCAAAAGTGAGTTCACCTTAATTTAACTTACTTAAGTCTTTGGAGAGCCCAATTTGTCCTCTTTAAGCCCATGAGTTTAATATAGAATGTTCTATAAGGTGGAGACTTGACCCACTCTATAGTAAGAAAAAAATCACGTTATAAAAATTAATGACTCTGTTTCTTTCTGTAAGGTGATCTTTTAGGTATTGGAATTGGGCCTCCGTCAACCCACTACTCTTTTCTTCGTAAATGAAGAAAATTCCTTTTGGATTCGGGCCTCTGTAGGCTCATCTCTCCTTTTCATCCACATGAGAAATTGGCTTTCTTTGCGGTATGGTCCTAAGGTGCTAATTCGTTTCCTTCATTAATGGAAAGTTATTTATTACAGGGCTTAATCCACTGCAAAGTCTTTTGCATGATCCTTTAATTAATTAAAAATAACTAGATAAGTAACCAATTAAAATTAAAATAAGTAGAGGTTCACATAATCTCTTTTCTCCTGACATCATTTCTCTTTTTCTCTCGATTCTTTTTTACGTCGACAACTTGTTTAATCCTATATTAGAGAAGAATGCTAAAAAAGAAAAAGAAGAGTTAACAATAGAAAATATTTAAAAAAAAATTATTAAAGAATATTTACAAATTTTTAAAAAAAATTATGAAATACATGTTAAGATCGAGTACTGCCACTATGCTAAAATCTCAAGGTGATAGCAAGAGCTCCTCAATTCCTTTTAAAAACTCGTAACACCTTACTAGTCTGTATTGAGTGTGACTTAGGTCATCTGGTCTCGAACTTTTCAATCACAACTTTTTGTCATGATAAGGCACGAGGTAATACTTCTCCTGTGCAGGCGGCATAGTTGAGACAAACACAGGTGAATGTGTGTTGGGCACCCAACAATCCTCCAAGACCTCCTACCCTCTAATACCACTTGTTAAGATCGAGTGCTGCCATTATGCTAAAATGTCGAGGTGATAATAAGAGTTCATCAATTCCTCTTAAGGGCTCGCAGCACTGGTCTATGTCGAATGTAATCTAGGTCATCTGATCCCTAACTTTTCAGTCACGACCTTTTGTCACAGCAAGGCACGAGGTAATACTCCTCCTATGCAGGTAGCATAGTTGAGACACATGTAAGAGAATACGTACTAGGCACCCAACAATACAAAAATGACCTTGAAAATTTTTCTGTTCCTGGTTTTCTTTTTTATCTCCCTTTTCTGCTTCTCAAATTTCTTTTTTACCAGATTTCTGATGAGCACAAATAAACCCTTATATTGCTCATATTAAATTATATAATAGTTGGATATTATAATATAGCTATAATAATAATTACATTAATTATTTAAGTTATATAAATATTTTATAATATTTATAGTAAATAAGTATGTCCACATGTTAATTAGATATTTTAGTAAATTTCGTTGAAATTCCACTTGCTTGGTAGAGAAGCTTCATATTTTTTACGAGAGGGAAGGTTCGTATTAATACGGATGATGTTTATGTTTGTAGTTGGGTTCAAGATTTCTCAACATTTGAGTTTTGAGAACTCTGAGTTAAAATTGAAATTAATTTTGTAAATAAAATTAAAGTTAATTTTACAAATAAAGTTAAAATTATAAAGTAATTTAAGTGATGAAAAGTTATAGATTAAAATTTATATAATAATAATAACATTAAAAAATTATACAAAGTTAAAACTAAAACTCAAGCAAACGAAAGCTAAAATTTAAGGTTACAAAAGAAAACTTACGGAAGAATATTCTTCAGATCTTCTCCATGACAATAGTAGTAATAATAATAATAATAATAATAGAGGATATTGTTAAGTTTTGTTTGATAGCAGTTTTTCATTTTTGAAGTAGAAAAAAATATTTTTTATATTAAATGAAGAAAAATAAAAATAATTTTTTAAAATAAAATAAAGTCATTTTAAATTGTTTTTATAATTTTTAGTTACGAATCGTATCAAAAGAAACCTTAAATATTTAAAGTATTGATTTCCACAATAATTGCGTTTACTATTTTCTGTAATGTGACTCCACGGTGTCGTCCATATGTTCTCATCCTCTTCTCTCTCTCTCTCCTTGGAAAAAGAAAAAGTTCACTTTATAAAGTCCGAGGATCGCGATCTGATCGAGCTGACCAAGCTCAATGCCGACGACCATGGCGGTGGTATTTACCAAGCCTAAGAAGGTCACTAACCTCCTCGACGACAAGGTCCGAGCTTGTCTTCGTGGCGAAGATGGCGATCACCGCCGCCACAGTCTTCAGCTGAGCTGTGCCAGCAGCGAGCACGGGGGCGTTTCCTCCCTCTCCGACGTCTTCGACGGCATCATTTTCGGAGACGTCGAGGAGGAGGAGCAAACGACGTCGACGTCACCATCCCAGTCGAAGGCCACGGTCGATGTCGACGATGAGTCGGGTCACGGCCGACGACGGGGCCTGACGCCGTTCGTGATCCGAGCTCTCATGAGCCGCGCAGCCGACGGGTTCGGAGCCCAACTTACGGAAAACGTTAGGAAAGCGGCGGGGAGGCTTGACGGTCTTCGGCAGGACAGAGCGTCGTTCCGGCGGGCGGTGGTGGTGTTCCTCCGAGACGCCGGTTACGATGCTGGCGTTTGCGAGAGCAACTGGCAAGGCAGAGGTAGACTTACCGCCGGGAGCTACGAGTATATTGACGTCTTGGAATCTTCTCCGGGTGAACGGTACATCGTAGACCTCGAGTTCTCGGCGGAGTTCGAGATCGCAAGGGCGACGGAGGAGTACGAGAAGGCGGTGCGGGAGTTGCCGGCGACATACGTCGGGAGGACGGAGGAGCTAAAGCAGGCCGTGGGGTTGCTGGCGGAGGGGGCCAAAATGTCCATGAGGGCGAGAGGCATGAATCCGCCGCCGTGGAGGAAGGAAAGGTACATGAGAAACAAGTGGCTGGGGCCTTACAAGAGGACCACCGGCGCGGCTGCCGGCGTCGTGGCGGCAGCCACCACGCACCCGGTGGCGTTTGGGGTTGGGATGGAGGTGCAATGCAGGGAGGTGGGGTTTCGCCGGCGACGAAGACGAGGTGTAGAGAATTCGTCGGATGATTCGCCGTCGGTCGACCTTGAAGATCATTAATTTTTTTATTACCTGTTCTTTTCTGGAGATAATGTTTCATCCAATTTTGTGGGTTCTGACGACTTGACTTCTGACATTTCGCGTCGAATTCATCACTGGTCAATGTGGTCATATATAAGTCTTCCATGAATTCCACCTGTTGGATAATAAGAAATGCAAAATTTTATATCTATTAGTCAAGAAGACTACTGCATTTTTGTAGAAATATCTTATTTAAGGTTGATTTTAACTAATTTTTAAAATTACTTTTAATATCATTATTATTAATAAATTTTAATATACAAATTTCTAACATTTTAATCAATTACTATATAAATTCAACTCTGTTTACAAAATTAAGACTTCATCCGGTTACAACGAAAGTCATTGTTACTATATAAATTTTAATATATAAATTTTCAATATCTTAATTATTATACAGATTCAATTTCATTTACGAAATTAAAACTCCGTTTAGTTACTACTCTCATTGTAATCAAAAGTCACTTCCATGGTCACAATGATATGGGGAGTTTCTCAATATAATTTTTCTCTATTTTTTCATCATGACTTCTAATTACGTTAACATTAAAAAAATATAATTCTATTATTCTACACATTTTATTTAAATATTAAAATAAATATTAAAAATATAAATCATTATTGTCTTTTCAAAATAGCCTAAAAATTAATACATTTTTTCTTATTTGATAAATACAACTTCGAATACTACTTTTTTCTATTTTTGAAATTGAAAAGACTTATAACAAACGTAGTCTAACTATAATTTTAACTATATCTAATTTCTAAAGTTAACTAGAGTTAACCTCACATGAGGTTATAAACATGTTCCTTGTGTTACTAGCAATCAAGAAAGAGTGAAGTCCACTTTCATTATTTTGGTAAAACTTCTTGTCTTCCTTGTTGACTTGGGATGGGTACATGTTGCGGTCAGAGAAATTCATCTTGTTTGATTGATATTTTATTCTTTGACCTATAAATCCTTAATAATTAAATAGCATGGATTCCACTTCAACGTGATGATTTAGTTTGAACAACAAAATAAACTATCTACACCAAGCAATAAGTAGCAAGGTTAAAGATTGAAGGTCTAATCTTTCTCTGTTTCTGTGGTAGTAAACCCAACCACGGCAAATAACAGGTGCCAAAACAAATTATAAGATGGAAGGAAGGAATGAAGATTAATTGCAAACGTACCGGTTGAGATTCAAATGATATCAATGGCGGCTAACCTTCAATTAATAAAGTGTCTTGAACTATTCCAAGGAGTTAATGATGTTAGCGGTCAGCATGGACAAGTCATTGGCCTTATTTGAGGGGAGTTTTAGTTAATTTTAAAAATTGAATAGAGTTAAAATTAAAATTAGTAAAATAAATAAAGTTAAAATTGTATAATAATTAAGGGTGTGTTTATTTAGAAGGTACAATTAGGTGAGGTGAAATTTGCATTTTAAAAAAAATTACTTGATTTACGATGTAAATATTTTGATATAATTTTTTAATATAAAATATTAAAATTATTTGATAAATATTATTATACACAATAGTAAAAAAATAAAATTGCATTGTAACTAACACAAACAAATGATGTCTAAGGTGATGAAAATTTAAATATTAAAATTTATATAATAATAATAATATTAGAAGTTTACGTACAATTAAAATTAAAACTAAAGTAAACAAAACCATAGGTGAGAAACTATAGGACCAATGTAGATCAATGGAGATACGGTTTCGAGTAATCTTTCAGGTATGAGTTTTTTTAACTTTAGAAGTAAAAATTAACTTTTAAATTTGTATTTATCAAATAAGAAAAATATGCATTTTTTTTGGGCACTTGATAAGACAACAAAATGATTTATATTTGTTTGTATTTACAATAATTGTATTTATTTTAATATTTAAATAAAATATATAAAATAATAAAATTATATTTTTTAATGTTTATGTAATTAATGATTATGTTTAAAAAAAATGAAAAAATTATATTAAAATGCTTTTATATCATTATAATAATTATAACCAAATGGAACCTTTAATAACTAAACTACGGGGAAAAGAAAAAGCTCAATCATCCTCAAAGAAAGAAATGTTCAGTTTATTGTAAATGTAAAATTAGATTACGTAAAATTCATATTTTTAAAAATAATATAATTTACGATATAAATACTTTTATATCATTTTTAATAGAAAATATTATAATTATTTAATAAATATTACTAACAATTATTATAATATATAGTAAAAAATAAAAATGTACGGTACAAAAACTTTTAACCAAAAGTCAAAATAGAAAGAAGAGAGCCACCATGGGTCATTCATCGAACACACATGATCATATTTATATTGGAGTCTTTACACGATGGATAAAGCTATTACACATAATCACAAAAACTATCACAACAATACTACAACAAACAGTAAGAATATCAACAACATTGCAAAGTTACAATCACATTCTATTATATTATTTTTCAATAGGCTTTGTTTGTAGTAAATTTTTTTTAACTGTATTTATTATACATCATAATAATATATAGTAAATTAATCAAATAATGATGATCAAAATATATAATAAATTGTAAGATAAAAATTTATATATAATAATTTATATAATAATAATGATATATAAAAATCTTACCATCATCGAAATATGATAACTTGAAATCTTACCATAAGCAAACATAATAGCTCAAAATATCTGCATTTTTTCGATAGTAAGGCTATTTTTACTTGTACTTGGATTCATCTTGCATATGGGCAAAAACAATTTTAGAGATACATTGTGCTTTTTAAGTTAACATTCTTGCCATCACAAAAATGACTTATCATTTTCTCAAACAGTACGGTAATCAATTTGAATATTGGGGAAACGACATACAAATGATCAAAATAGCATACTTAACGAGAAGTGTCTATTGCTTGAATGTTTACCGTAACAAGGACTGTTAGTGTTTGTGTACCCTGTAAATCAATAAAAAAGAAATTTTTAAAAAATATTTATTATTAAAAAGTTAAAATTTAATTTCTTTTTAATTTTTTAAAAATTAAATATAAACTTTTCTAACATAAGATGTATAAATGATTTCATAAAATTTTTCATTTCTAGATTTTTAATATTTTAATAATAAAATTTTCTAAATTTTCCTTTTTTTAAATTTCCAAAGGACACCCATTTAGAGTCTAAAACCCGATTTCTTTCACTACTCTCAATTTTAACTCTTCGTAGGTAAAATTAAACATATATTAAGGTTTATGTATGTATGGATTTAGTCCCACATTACTTAATTTGTTATTTAGTCCCTAAATATCCAACTTCCACTTCTTTCTTATTTCTCAATAATGAATTTTGGATTCATGTAATGTAATATAAGATTCAATAAAATTATGTGTAGAAGCTTATTCCAAGACTAAGGATCATATGATTATTGGAACAAACAGGATCTTTAGCAATAAAGTAGATAAGTTAGATAAAGTGGTTAGAAATAAAACTAATCTTATTTCCTAAATTTACAATTAAGAAGGAATAGATTTTGCACTTGTAGACAAGTTATGATTGTACACTTGTAGCTAAATAGAAATCTATAGTTTTGTTTGTTTGATCATTTCAACTTCTAACTCAAGCTTTATATAAATTCTTATATATCATCATTATCACATAAACTCTTGTACATAAACTTTCATATCACAATTTACTATATAGTTCTAACATCATTTGTAAAATCACTCTTAACTCTAACTATCCATAATTATTAAAATTGAAACAAAAGCTGGAATTACATTAATAAATGAGGCCTATAAGAATGTTATTAGCATTTGCTAGCTTCATGAGATTTTCCTTGTATCAATGATTATCAACATTAAAACAATTGGAACCCCAGCAATCTTCAAAGGTGCAAGTGGGAGGGATTGTAAGCTATTAAAGCTTTATGATTTCTTAAAATAAAAAGAAAAATCTTTAGATCATTGCAAACCTGAGGCAATTTGTAACCTAAGCAATAAAGTTAACCTTTAACATTTCTACTTGCATATTTGGATCAAGACCACTGGTTAAAAAAATTATTTTTTGTGTTTTTCGATTTCTACGCTAAATTGCTAATTTCTGAGTTTTCTTGATAAACCTTTGATTTATTGCATTTGATGACATTACCTATTTTGGTTCATACACAAGATAGCAAGTGCCAGAATCATCAGTTAACCATCAGTTAACCAGATGAAAGGTTGAATATCTGTTGGTCGAAGTCCAGGTATCAATTGAGTGAAGTCTAGATGATCAAAACACAGTTGGAACCTAAACTCTAATGCCTAAGAACTGGAATCTGGATTGCTTTAAGCTTTCTTCTATCTACCCTTTTTTCATGTGTTCCTTGTGAGAAGACATTAGCCTAATCCTCCCCACATTGTATCCGTTTTGTCCTTTTGGACCAATGATCTAGAATCATCCCAAAAAGAAGAAAAGTACTAGAACCATGCCACGAATTGCCAAAGGTGAAGAAAATACAGAAAGCATATGAATGATGAGGAAGTGAAAATTCATTGTTCTGTAGCACTTCAAGTGGCATTTGTTGCCCACTTTGGTGTTTTCAACTTTCATTGCCACATGTATATAAGCATTAGTGAAAAGCAGATTCAATAAAGTTGAGACAGCCATCAAAAAGTAGCATCAGATGAAATGCAGGTTACCTAAACAATAAACTTGGACGAGGAAAATCTAACCATGCTGCCTTCTTCTACCATAACTTAACTGCCCCCCCTACCTTCTCTCAATAGTGAAATAATCACGAGGATATAAGGCAGAATTGGAGAAATTATAGCTCGCCTTTTTCTGATGAACTTTGCTTTTCAACAGATGTCATGCCATTGACAGCAACAAGCTCCGTATCAAAGATCAGTGTTGCACCACCTGTCATTCAAGAATATTTTGACATGATTTTAATTACTTTTTATATATTGAGGAGAAAAATAGAGCTTCCTCGGTTTAATTGTTTTGGGTGCTAAATTGCATTTGGAAATGAAATTACCTGGGATTTTAGGTGGAGATCCCTGGTCTCCATAACCAAGTTTGGCTGGTATCTTGAGCTTTCTCTTTTCCCCCACACAAATCCCCAGAAGACCTTGGTCCCACCCTGATAGATGCCAATACATTCAGTTGTATTTTGGCATGTCCCATAAATTTCAAGCAATAATGCTTTTGTCAAGTGAAATGAATCTAACTTCAGAATTGAATTCACATTTATTTTTTCCTAGAAAATAATATAAGGAGCATCCTAAATTGATCCTAACAAAAATGGAAACACAACCGTTTTCATTTAAAAGACAATGAAAAGTATGGATTTCACTTTGAAGAAAGGGTGGTAATTGCATTATTTGAGTATTGAAAAACTTTCATGAAATAACAGGCAAATGTTTCCTTTGTTTTTAAATTAGTGGAGATCCATAATATTGAACATTTGACATGTCTAGAAATAAGACAAACCCATTACACAAGGGATCCTATCAATAGACGGTCTAGAAATGGTTTAATTACATATCTTAACTCCAATAGAAGAGGGACAAATTCTTGACCTTCAGGTTACAAAAGAGAAACTTTATCATTGCAACATAGATCACCTTCTAAAATGCCAAAAGCATATCTTTCAGAAAATTTTGTATCAAATTGTCATTAAAGCTAACATTTCTTCCATTATTACCACAGGAAAAGTGTGATTTGCACAAACCTAAAGTAACAATTGCATCCAATAGACGCTAGTCAATTTGATGATATAAGATTGGCATGCAATAGACGTAAGAGTTGAGGGAATACAAACCCTTGATCACTTGACCACTTCCAAGCTCAAACTCAATAGGATCACCTCTTTCATAGCTGGAGTCAAAGACAGTTCCATCTACCAGTGAACCCTTACAGATGCATGTAGGCATAATTAATGAATACATGGAAAATGCTAGCTATGGTAAAAAAAATTAATTTATCAGTTGGAACAGAAAAATGGTAGAAATAGACCAATTTTTTGCTGAATGAGGTGTATGAACTACAAAGAACCAACTTTTCTTAGAAGTCTCACTTACTTGATAGTGTACTTTGATCATATCACCTTTGTGGGCCTGGAGACTGCAAGAGTCTGGTTTGTACTGCAAAAAATTTAAAAATAAAATTGCAAAACACTGCAACTACTCTAGAGAGTGCTGAAAGGCACATCCTACAACCTGGTGACATGAAATAAGTAAATATACAAAAATACCAATTATAGAGTTCAAACTCCCAAAAAGAAAACCAGGAACATTGCCATGGCCATAAGACTCTCAAGTGAAACTCCACAGCAGATGTAAAAGAAAAGTAAGGCAATGATGACTATTTTCATTAGGTTCAGTTTTCCTTAAGTCATCAGGTTCAATAAAAGGCAAGCCCTTAAATGTTCAAAACCTTCATTTGGACCATAAGTTGAATTTTATTTAAGTAAATGCTAGAGGATATCCTCTTATAATGTAGGCGTTGTGAATCCTTGATTCCAAACACTTGATGAGAACCAAAAGAACAAAAGAAATGACTACAAAATATTGGAAAATTTTGAAGGATTTTCAAGTCATATCATCAACATCATTATTAACAACTATATGCCCAAAGCCATACCATCATCAGTGGATTTTTTTTACAATGTGTTATCTAAAATGCATTATAAGCCATGAAACTTGAAAAAAAGGCCCTAAATAAGGTATTCAAAATCTAGTAAAAAACTGTGACCGATTTCGATTTGGGAAGAGACAAGTGATGACACAACATTGGGTAATTATTGATGAGAATATGTACACCAAAATCAAGCATCCAGTAGATTAAGAAATATAAGCAACAGGAAAAAGGAAAACCACAAAAAAAACATAACTTCAATAGTTCATCTAAAACAAGCGGTTTGGCAAATAAAATACAAAATATACGATTGTCAACTCGACCCGCAAAGTTCGTCCTACGCAATTATATGTAACTTCCATCATGGTTTCTCTTTCAAATTGAATTAAGTTATGCTTGATGAGAATGCTACGACATCAAACCAATTCAATCAGAAATCAAAACTACCAGTAAGCGACAAACATAATCCAATTTTGATACCCTTACTCATTGGAAACTTCTAGATCTGATAATCAAAGGCACCACATCAAATCCAAATGAACATATAAAAACGGATCAATCCAGCGAACACCTCACCTTCACGCCGATTTGCAATTCCGTCACGTCCTTCGATTTCTTCGCGGACACTGCGAGAACCAAGCAACGAAGATCCCACGCTAAGTCTTGACCTAGAAAATCCCACATCTTGGATGGAAGATGGAAGGAAGAGAATTACCGGCGAGGAGCAGAGCGACTGCGATCACGACAGAGGAGAAGAATAGCTTCGCCATTGCGATGGGGCTTCTGCCTTTTCCCCTTTCCGCTCTCGCCGTTGCCTCCGACAGGGACGTCTACTAAATAGTCCGCAGTGCGACCGTTGCCACTTGACCTAGCCAATGACGACACGCCACGTGGTCAATGTCCTGTGTCATTGGTTGGGAAGGTCCTACGTGGAATATGTGTATTCAGAAAACATATATTTAGATGATATAAATATCATTTAAAGCTGTGGACATCTCTCACGAGATATATTTTTAAAATTTTTTTAGTAAACATTACTTATGGCCTGTTTGTAATAATGAAAAATAAAATAACCGAAATTTAAGATTACGGGGGCTACAACAACAACGACAAAGCCTCACACGATTGAACGACGGTGGTGGCTATGTTGCACGGAGGAATGGCAAAGGTTGCATCGCACGCAGAGAAAAGATGGAAAGCGACGGAGATGTCGACGATCGCGAAAGTATTGAAGCAGCAACTACGTTGCACGGAGGAAATGAAGTGGCTGCATTGCGTGAAGAAGGGGCAATCATTGCATCGCACGGAGGAAGGTTAGCAGGTTGCGCACTCTTGCAGCTCGCAAACGATTTGGGGAAGATTTGGTTGAATTCAGAGGGGGGAGATTTTCAAGATCAAAAATTGAATTCTTCTCTAAAAATGCAAAAACACTTAAATTAGGTAAAATTGAATTAAATGTAATTCAATTTTATCTAATTCATTAAACACAAATACCCTTTATATGTTGATATATGTATTATTGATATATGTATTTCATTGTTGTTATTGATATATGTTATTTTTTCATTGTTATTTGCTGTTATTTGATATATGTATAAGTACCTACAACAAGATAGACTTCAAACTATTAATATAAAAAATTATATAAATATAAGGAGTTGATTTCTTGGGTGCCTTGTAATAAATTTACAAGTGAACTCTACGTCTGAGAAAAGGCTCATCTATTAAAAAATATTGTCACTCCCGAGCGTTGGTAAACAATATTTAAAATTTTTAACAGTCAACAAGAAAATTTTAATTATAATATCACAAACGTTCAATCGTCACGAAATATTCATCATAGGTGAAAAATCACGCCCAGTGGTAAGTTGGTAGACCTTTCCACCTATCCTTCATGCAAGTGATAATTCCAATAATTTTCCACAACAACCCCCCCAAGGGAGGGAACACTGAATTCCCATTCTAGCTGCATCCCCACCTCAAGGAGTCATCATCCATCAACACAGGTTTAACAACATCACATGAAAGACAACTATGATCATAAAAAGAAAACAACAAAAAAAATAGTCCATATTCATTTAAGCATCATATTCAACATTGTATCTATAAGACTAGCTGGAGATCGATACAACACAAAAGAAAGGGAGTGGTTGACCCCATCGTTACATGCTGGAATGTGACATACTTTCCACCTACTCATTTACATATATATTAACAAAATATGTTTACATGGCCATGACGAAAATATTAACAAAAACCACAACACTTCGTTTGCAGCCTCTCAAAAATCCAAGCATGTTTCACTACCCAAAAAGCATACTCCAAGTCAAGACTGGAACATTAGGGAGCATGATGACTAACATCCATGATAAGTTTAGCATCTACATGAAAATATTAAGCAAAATCTCATAAGAAATAACTCAATAAGTCCTAGTAGTCTTTAAGAGAGATATTTTCTACATGCAACATGATTTTCTTTTCAAATAATGTAACATCCAATAAGCAAACAAAATCCAAGGAGGTCCTCAATGAAATCCATTCAAGTTCCTCTTCCCCTTCCTTCTTCACTCAGTGTAGTGGGTTGACCACTCCCTTCCTCTTACCGAAATACCCTTCCATGCCACCCCTTACAGGGACAACATCATCGTCGACCACACCTCACACCTGCCTTCCGTGTTTAGCCGCGAAAGTATAGGGCATCGACTCCCCAACCAAGCTACCCTCACGATGGCTGTTGGGAATGACGTCTCACTTAGGTCGTGAGTGGCTCCAGCTTGATCCCATGGTCTTGATATAAAGGAATTTCGAGAGAGGGGTTGAACCCAGCTCACATGAGGAAGAAGAAATCCTCAACGATTTGTAGTTCTAGTAACAACCACAAGAGAAATAAGCGTTCTTAAGGACTTACCTAAGAAAAGCATTGGTGAGATTCCTCCCCAAAATGGCTTCTCTCTCTCCACCCCGTATTCCCTCACAACAGCTTCCCTCCTGCACCAACATTCTTAGAAACATCAAGGAGGGAAGATCCATGCCTCTCTTTCCTGGAAAAATTTTGCCACTCGAGTACCTGTGCACCTTCTTTGCGATGATGCCCCTCTCCGTTCCCAGTCGGTACCCTTGGTTGCCCCAAACGTGGTCGTGGGTTTGGGGGTGGATGAAGGGGCATGGGGATGGGTTCCTTGGAGTTAACCCACTTTCATACCTTGTCAGAGTTATCTGTAGGAAGCATTTTACTAAAAATTCCCTTTTCAAATATTTTTATCTGGTGAAATTGTACCATAAAATATTTACTGACTCATAGACCCTACACAAAACATATATTTGTATCTTATAGGTTGTAGTCTAACCTAACCCATACTCAGAAAACACATTTCTCCTTTACATTTAGGTTTTTCACTTTTTTCTTCTCATGATTGGAAGAATTAAGATCTTTTGTAGTAGAGGATCTTGTAAGCGAGTAAATAATATCTTCCAATGCATATGAAAGATTTGGCTTATTTTAATAAAAAATTTGAATTTATTACATAAAGTTTCCAACAATATAGGATTTAAAAAGGATTCCATTTTATATAACATTATCTATATAAATGAAATTTGAACTCATGATGTCTTAAGGTGCATGTCATAATCGTACAAGGTCATTGATGGAGATGCAATTGCAAATTAGTTCACCAATGGAGATACAGAGTTCACCAATGGAGATACAGTCATAAGGGTCTATCAACAGTTGTCAAATTAGTGAACTAGGAGAAGGGTGACCTCATCGACGAGAAGGAGAGGTCATTGGTGGAGATGCAGTCACAAGGATTGTCACCACTTGTCAAAGCAGTGTATTGGGAGAGGAGTGAGATTGTGACAAGAAGACCCAAGGTTGTTGGTGAATATCCAACAACAAAGGATAGCTCAATTCCCACAAATTTAGAAGGGTGAAGACGGATTTTGAATTCCACTCGTCCCTTTTACGTGAACAATGTTAGCAAAATTCATGGAAATTGAATTCCCATCAATATAAATAGTCCTTTTATGAGAATTGAATTCACACAAACACTCACTAAGTCACATTTAAATAATTTTATAATTACTCCAAGATGTACCTTATGCGGTTTATTTTGGTAACAAAAAAATCTTTATCAATATAAAAGTCTAACAAAACAGAAGTTCTTGTTTTTCCTTCTTTTTATACTTGATATTCACTGTAAACAAAATAAGTACACTATTGTTATACATTTTGCTTGTTGAAATATTTACGCAAACACACGAATTCATTGTTAATTGATGATAAATGACTATGAAGAAGAAATATTAGCATTATCGAGAAGCTTGTGAGGAGTTTGAATAATATTTACAGGATAAGAAAAAGAATTCCTGTTTTACAGAATACACCACCAATATACTGTAGGGCAGAACAGAAATACAAATAAATGGACTGCACATAGAAATGAAATGACCAGAAGACTATCAAGAAGAAAAATCATCCAGGACTATCCAGGATATACAAAGTTTTCAAACACATGAGAGGGTCTGCCTGAATTCTCCTGTAACAGCATGACCTTCTCTAGCCAAGCCACCTTGTGAAACATGATGAAGTTTTATAATCGATACCATTCTTGCTCGCAGTGTACCATCAGGAGTAGGCAAGAATGTGTAATCGAAGCAAAACTTGGTACTGAACCTACACTGGCTTCTCTTTGACTGAGGTATATCTATATAGCAGTCGTTGAACAACACATAAAGGGAACCCACTGTTGTTTTCCTCTGGTTTTCTCTTTGTCGTTCTTTGCGGTTGGGAGCTTTGCTGGAGAATTCCATTCTTTTTGCTTGGTTCTAATGGTAGCATCACGTACAGGTGAATGCTCTATTTCCATTGTAGCCATCTTAGTTATTTTTCCATCATACATTTCTTCATTAGAAAAGATGTCTTTCAAAGGAGACAATTTGTGACCTTGTGTTGCTGTTCTCTGCTTGTCCCCAATGGTTTCGTCCCTAAAAAGTTTCTTCAAGGGGATATGAAGTTTCTTGGTTTCAGCTAGAATTTCATCATTCACACTTTTCCAAGTTACAACCCTTGATTTTATTTCATTTTTCTTATTTCCCTGGGATTCATGCTCCTTGCCATCTTGAGAAGTAGTATGAGAGGAATGCTCCATCATGTTATTTGGATCAATGTTAGAATCTGTCTGCACTCCATTTTCATTGCCAGTGATTGTAAGCTGTTCTAAAGAATCCTTGTTGGCAGGACCTGCAAAAGTAAGGGAAATTGCCATTGGATTGGCAGCATGTGTTTGGTCTTAAGTTCAAGGTAAATAAATAAATAACAAGCATCTGAAAGTAGTACAAAAACTGACAAATTGATTGAATATCTTGATAGTGCCATTTAAATATCTCACATCATAAATGAATTCAGACATGAATGAGAAGTATAGAATTTGTGTCGGTAGCTCTAGGAAGTTCAGTGCAGTGTTAACATCCAAAGAGATGTACCAAGCAAAAGAAAAACTAAAGAGACAGTAAAAGGCTAAAGTCCACCCTAGTCATTTTGCTTTGAAGACCAAGAAGTCATGATAATAGCAACAGCACTTACCATGCACAGAACTGCAATGATCTCCAGTGATTTCTCTTTTGCTGGTTGTTACATCCAAAGCATCACGTAGTGCAGAATCAGGCTGTTCTTTTTCAGAAATGACTAATGTATCACCTGAAAATTGGTAATTGATACTGGAAGGAACTGCTTCAGGAAAGATGTCTGAGTTAGCTCCATTACAAGCACTTAAATAGTGGGCAGTTAGTTGAGCTGCCATGGATGAATCCAGGCATTCATAATGGTTAGAGTGCTCTGTATAACAGTTGAGTGGAGCATACTCAGAACCATTCATTTCTGCTTCATGCATCACTCTCAGATTTTGACTCTCCAAAAGAAAGTCTGTAGTATCATTACAAATGGCGGAGTCTGATCTTTCTTGAAAGTCTTCCACGTTAGCTTTAGATGAATGGCAGTTATCTTCAGGTGAATTTCCCAC
>JAMKPZ010003683.1:0-42076 GCA_024699675.1 Amphibolis antarctica | reverse complement strand
AAAGAATGTTTACTGTTTTTCTGCAATGCCATTACATCATCATGATGTTGCATTTCACAGGATACAATCAAATAAGATTTTGTTTAATAACAAGACATTTTAACTTCGAAAATTGTAAAAACTTGAAACTGAGAAAAGTAAAACAAATGAAGTAACTCTACAATAAGTAGTGTAATAAAAGCTTATGCATAATGATTTGTGTAGTGATAAATACAAGTTCATAAAAAATTGACTCCACGATTAATAAAATATCTTCAAACAAAGTCTAAGAACACTTTACCATGCTTTGAAAAACATTCTCCGAGCAAATACGGGATGGGATGTGAAACCATGAGTATTCTTGGAATTAATTTCAACTGAAAAACAATAGCCTGAAATTGATCAATTAATTTACCTGGAGAAATGAGGTTGTCTGGGTGGAGAACAAACCGAGACACTTTTGCGTCTGATTGAAAACCCAATATCAAAGATGACGCAGCTCTGACAATTGAGAAGCAGCAAGCTAGTGTATTGGTTCATGGAATATTAAAAGCAAACTGCAAAGATGGCAGGAACATTTGAGAAGCGAACCTCCCACACTATACAAAAGATCTTACATGTGCCATTGACGTCTTTATTCACAAACCGTCAAGAACATCCGTTGTGATTAACATGCAACGTGCATTTTTGTTTTTAGCAACATTTTGTTTCAGTTCAGCTCATGCATCAAACTTCATATCCAGGGTTTATTTTTTGCTGTATATCATCATAGCTTTCCAACTCTGCCATGTCCTCCGAGCTACCTAAAAATAGTGGATGCCTTTGGTGCAAAGATGTAGGTTGTATTGAAAGAATTCTAACCTTACCATCAGAACCCCTGCCTCCAGCTTGTTCCACAAGAAAGCTAAGAGGATTTGATTCATATACTAGACGGAGATGACTCCTTGGATTCATTGCAATCCCACCATAAAGCAGCGTACGATGGAAATCTGCAACCAATGAACAGATGTAGCGAGCCGAATACTTCTTTCCATTTTGTCCTTTACCTTGCCTAACAGTGTCTATGTATTGTCTTAAACCTTGAGGCCAGTCAAAATATCGTGCATCATTCACAGAATAAATTTGGCCTGCCAACAATGTAAGCACGGATGCAATTGAAACAAAGTTCAAGCAATATTTATGAATTACTTGCTTACCGCTCAAAAAAAACCTGTATAAAAAAGACATCTCTAAGATCCATATTGGATGTTACTCTGGAAGAGACCTTGTGCTGTGTTATATGTAGGAAATCTAATAATGGCAAAGAATTAGAGCGTACTGGAAACACCTGTTTTGAGCATAAATAATGGCAAAGAATAGGTGCTTAGGGTCATTATTTTCTCAAAACAGGTTTCATCAAGGATATGACGATTTCTTAATATGCCGTATTTTTTGGATTTAACTAATCACACACTCACTGAAATAATCTACTTGCTTACAATAAGGTTGTGTTCAAATACCCAGCAATCCAGCATGCTGAAGTTGCATCCATGTCCTATGGTACTGATAAATTTTAAGAGGCACTTGATTGATTAAGTTGTTTCTTCAGTTTTTTGAAATTCTTTCTCATTAAAATGTTTATTCTAATATTTTGCTTTAGTTTTTAAACAAAAGAAAAACAAACTACAAGGTTAAAGAAGTCATCTAAAATAAGAACAGGCCTTCATCCAGAGAAGTATCTAATAAATAAAAGACACTTTCTATAAGAACAAGCCATAAGAATTCAGCAAAGTATATGATAACTAGCTATTAGCCTTTGCTAACATGGGCACCTAATAAGTTAACATGAGAATTAAGAAAGAATTAGAGAAAATTTGTTATGTATTTTGAATCATATCATATCAAAATCAATAATTTGAAAAGTTAACTAGTTCTCAACATATAATCCAACAAATATAATACGATAGATAAATGCAAGTTTATTTTTATATGAAAGATTGTGGTAATAGAAGTTTATGGAATGATAATTCAAATAGATGAATTACAAACTTAAAAAATTTACCATTTTATTTTAAATTTTAGATTAGATCATCATCTGATTTGATTTGAGTAGAGAAAAAGAGTTATTAGTTTGTTTATTTTATGATAATGGACATAAGATGATAGATCTAGCAATTTAACAAAGCTTAATATATATAAGGAGAGGTGGTTGAGTTTCATTAGATTTTAATATGATGACACTGTTTGATTTGGAAAAATTATTTAGTATTTTGATTAGAAAAGATTTATACTTTGAAATTTAAATTTGATAGATAGATTAAGATTCCATAACTATATGCTCTTTTTAAGGATGCAATAGTTTTGTATTTGAGTTTTCCAATCAATAGTTCATTGTTAATGCTTGATTAGAATATAATGCACAGGTGTTTTGGATATTCTGGTTGTTGGTGGCAGGGGTGTGGGCCTTCATTTAATAATATAGACATGGTAATATTCGACTCCAATACAAAGATACTGTAACATTTGAATGCCAACTTTTGTATGCAGTTGTCTAACATAAGACATAAATCCCTAACATAAAAATTACCTCGGGGTGGGATTTTTATGTTGGGATGTGTGAGGATGAACTCTCCGGTAGAATGATCCAATGTGAATGCATGTGTTCCTGAGCCAAAGCTTGCACAGAATATAGTGGCAGAAGAATACAAAACATATCCAGCAGCCACAAGATGACCACCACTTTGCAATGAGTTAATTACTGCCTTCTCTTCCACGGGAAAAAAATCCAACTCCATTAGCCGGTTATATACTCCAAATATTGTTCCTGTTGGGATGGATGCATCAATATTCCGAGAGCCATCCAGAGGATCAGTAACCACAACAAAAGGCGCATCATTGTTTATCCAAGTGGGAGCATCATCTTCTTCAGATGCCATGACAGCAGCTTTTCCAGACTTCCTCAAGGATTCCAATATTATGTCATTCTGCACAAAAACTTGTGAGCTCTTCAGCAGCTGATGAGGGCAGTGTCACTAGATATAATTCTTGACTGTGACTAACGATAGGATATTAGAATGCATCTAACTAAAACAATTTCATTATACTCCCAGTGCTATTAACATGGGGGATAGCAGCCTTAGAATCTTAACCAGGTCAAAATTGCCTCGATATTTGAAATCTTGAGATGGAATCCATTCTTGGTATTCCGAGATGGAATGGCTTCAAAATCCTATCTAATTAACATAGATGGAATTCCTAGACCAAGTTCATCTTGAGATGATGAAATTTTAAACTTAAAAATATCAAAATCCCAATAAATTATTTTGGTAAAGCATTTTTCCACCTCAGTTTCACTGTCAGGTGTATGTGGTACAAATATCTGTTTATTTTTTGTTCTCGAGTAAACATCATTCTACCACACCAGAGAATGTACTATTAAACTACATTGTGCGTAAACATAAAAACTGATGAAAATCAGGAATCGATGTTAAGTTCCTTTTTCCATTTCTTTCGGCACAAACGGATACCACTCCTTACCGAAACGATGTCCAGAGGTTTGGGAGCTTCTCTTCCGGTCCCAGCGAAAGACGCAGCGTCCACTTCTCTCCCATCGGTCCTCCTCGCAATCTCAGCACCATACGGGGACGCGATGATGGCGGCAATCCTCTTGCAAGCGAACTGGAGGTGACTCACCAATATCGCAAGGTCATCCCCGACGTCCGCCCCTCCCTTCCCGACGAATTCCATCAGAGTCATTCTCCGGACTTCGTCATCCAAGCTGGGAGTGGCCGCTACGCCTTTCCTCGCTCTGAGAGCGGGCGTGAGGGTCGATTCGAGACGGTGGCGGGAGAGGGAGGAGGCTGCGAGGTGGTGGTGGAAGGATGGCGCGGAGGTCGAGCGTAGGGGGGAACAGGTGGGGGAGCTCGGGATGAGGGTTTGGTGGAGGTGACGGAGGAGGAGGGTCATGGTCGGCGGTGAACGATCGAGGTAAGGCAACAGGATGCGGAGACTGACGACGATGGTCTCGATCGCTGTTAACTGATAAGTTGAGTAGCGTGGCGTTGGTGGCGGCCTTTCCAGCGATGTACGGTAAAATTATGTTTCAAAAGAATATCATTCTTTTATTTAAAATTTATTTTTACGATGATATAGGTGAATTTCTGAAATAATTTTTTTATAATAATTTTATTGTAATATATTAATTATGTTAATATTAAAAAATATATAATTTTAATATTAATATTTAATTATATCAATATTAAAAAATATAATTTTAATATTAACATCTAATTATATCAATATTAAAATAAAAAATTTCAACATTAACATTCAATTATATCAACATTAAAAAAATATAATTTTAACATTAATATTACTTATTTAAATATTAAAATACATTGATTCTCGTCTTCTCCAGTAACACAAGAGTCGATGTCATTTTAAGTATTTATTTTGAGAAGTTGTAAAAATTATATTTTATAAATTTATTCTTTTACAAACTAAAAAAAACTATTCTTTTATATTTTCGTTTACTTATCATTTATTTTAATTTTTAAAATTATTTTTATTTTTATTTTTATTTTTATTTTACTTTTCGTTATTTTGTTATTATTATTTTTGGATGATATCAATATTCTTATATCTTAAATAATTATATTTATACTTAAATTATATCAGTACATAAATAATAACAAAACTTAAATTAATTGTAATCATAATAAATAACAATTCATCGTTAACTTTTGACTCTTTAAAAATATCATACACCAAACATTCATTCTAAAATTACTTACCATTTTAAATATTAAAAGACATCAATTTATATGATTCATCTTTTCGAGTGATGTAAGAGTCAAAAATATATAAAGAATAGTTAAAAAAATCCTTTTTTTTCTCGTTAAATAAAATATTCTCAAATGCACCATAATTTTAAATTTTAAATTTAATGTAAATATTGTACGAAGAATTTAACTTGTGTTAATACGTTCGTTTAATTAAATTGTAAAAGAATATTATTTAAAATATATAAAATAGTGATGTGATATGATATATAATAATAAAATAATAAGATTTGTAGATTGAGAAATATAAAGGTAATAATAAAAATTAAAAGTATTTTTAAAAGTTAAAAATAATATTTGTAAATAAGGTCTAAATCATCATTGGCTTGACATAATATAAATAGTCTTTAAATTTGATATTAATTAAGTCGACATATATACCGTTGACTGACTATAAGGATTTTAGGAATTAAGATATTTTTAGATTTTTTAAAAGAAGTTTTTATCGTAAATATCTATAACGTGTACAATTAAATTAAATTTTAAAACGTGAAGTGTAAAGTACACGTAAGACTTACGAAAGTACGCATAAAACTCAAGTAAAAAAAAATATTAACTAAACATTTATTATCGAGGTTTACCACAATTTCCTACTCACGTAAAATTTATTATCAAGATTTACAACAAATTTTCTAATATTTTGTACTTCGTGAAATTATCAAGTACATCTGATTACAATCTGTCTTATGTTTAATGTTACGTATATTGTTGATGAGAACTTCTTATTTAATACTTTTAATATCAATATCAAATTTAATTTTTCCAAAGTTGCTTGAACCGTGCTTCCTTTTTTTCACTCTCTTCACGTGCTTCTGGATTTACAGAAATAATGTAACATTCTCTTGACTCTTCATTTTTAGAAATTATCATTTCAACAGTTTTCAAAATTTTTAACTCTGCTTGTGTATGACTTGTTATTCTCGTATAAGGTGAAGATATCAATCATCTTAATGAGTGCAATCCAAATAAAATATCAATCTTCCCTCATCATCTTAAGCTTATACCACTAGAATTAATGTTAATCTTGTTACTGACATTTGCTAATTTTATTTTATTAATTACCTTCGCTACTAGTTCATTTGGTTATTTTCCTAAGAGTCATTTTTATCATTATTTACTTATTTATTTCTGTATTTTAAACTTCCAAGCTCATGTCTGTTGGCAACTTCTATTTATGAGATATCACATCTAATTTTTAAATTTTGTTTTCTAATTTTGCGCTTTTCATTTTTTGCCAATTTATCTAGAAACTATCGGTCGAAAATCGAGATCCGACCCATTCGACAACCCAAAAAACTGCATATTGCATTCATCGTTCCGGATCCGGAGCAACAAACAATTCTAGACCCGACCCGATATTCGAGTATAAATAGCCACCGCGTTTCCCGTTCCCTCCGTTTCACAGCCTCCGCGGGAAGCCACACCTCTTCTGGCTTCTGCTGCTGCTCCACTGCCATGGGAACGCCCGCTCCTTCTTCCTCCTCGCGTCATCGAAGTTCCATCATCTCCGAGGACACCGTCCTCTACTCCATCTACCCTTCCTCCGCCACAATCACCGCCGACCTCCACTCCCTCCAGTCCCAAATCCACGACGCTCTCTTCCCCCTTCTTCAAGACTACATCTGGCAGCACGACCCTTTGCACCTCGCCGTCTCCCTTCCCACCACTGACGCTCCCTCATCTGCCTCCAGATGCGACCTATGCGGCTCCTCCAACGTTCCTCACCTTCACGGCAAGACGCGGTACGGTGACAATGTGGAGGACGAGTGGTTCGTCGTCTTCCTCCTCTACGAGGTGTCTAGGAAGTTCTCTTCTTTGTCGATTAGGGTTTGGGACAATGACGGTGAGTTCCTCCTCATCGAGGCTGCGTATCTTCTTCCTCGCTGGCTCAACCCTGACAACAGCGCCAATCGGGTTTTCATTCGGAAAGGTGAGCTCCATATATTAGGAAAGGATTTGTTCCCACTGAAGTCGAATTTTGGGTTGGTGGACGCGCTGAGAGTGTTGGAGAAAGAAGGTGTGGAGAGTAGGGCTTTGGATGGGGTGCAGTCGGTTTTGAACAGGAGAATTTCGGCGTATCCGGAGAGAGCAAGGACTAATATGCATCGGACTAGGGTTAGGGTTCCATTGCCCGTGGCTCAGGTCCTTCGACATGAACCATGTCTTATTGCACTGGCGGTGGAAGGGTTTTATGATCGCGATATAGATTCTATGAAGCATGCTGCAAAAATGGAAAAGTTTTTAAGAAGTAGTGGGGGTGGTGTGGATATCGTTCATGTCCCAGTGAAGATGTCGAGGGCTATGTATGCGCAGCTTGTGCAGCAGAATTTCCAGGCTCCCAAGTGTTACCCCATGCCATCGAGGGATGAGGGGCAGGCGGTTTTCAGAGAGGCAGAGTTGGGAATGAAAATTGCATGTGGCTTTGAGATGATGTATCAAGACAGGCGTCAAGCTGGAGAGGAAGGTAAGGGAAGCACGTGGGTTGTCTTTAAGGAGAGCCTGGAGGCTAGTGGGTACTTCAGAGGTCTTCTGCCTGGCTCAGAAGAGTATAAACGACTTTTGCGTGTAGCCGAGGAGAATCACAAGAGTTCATCTCTGTTTGCTTCCGTTAGGTATATCATTATAAGACTTCACCAAGCTCATTGGGAAAAAAAAAAACTTAGCGAGACTTGTATATAATGAGCTTCTACAAGAAAAATGGACACAATATGTTTGTCCGTAGTAGCTTCTATCTATGACTTGCTTATTCTGCATCTCACTAAAATTAGTAGAAAATAGATATGGCTTTCTTAGAAAGTAGCGGGTCAGATGTGCTGATGTTTGCACGTTTGGTAAACACTGTAATAATACGAAACATAATTTTTAAACCAGAAACTTCATGAAATTATGGGAATTGACTCAACAGATTATTCACAACTTAAACTTACCCCGCACTTTCTAACCATGAAAAATCTATGATTATTTCCCATGTATTACAAACAGATTAGATGTAAGGAGAAGAAAACTGTCTCTTGATTTCATTATTCTGTTTATTTGCAGCGACATCTTCAATTCTCCAGTAAGATGTATAGATGAAATTCTGTCATTGTCCCATTCAATTAGTGATTTTGAGGGCATTGAGGTTCCCCTATCTGATGATGATTATTGGCTTTACGACGGCGAAGCAGACTTAAATTCTGCACTTCTAGAGAGGCAGAAAGAGATGGAACTGTATGACTCAAAAATTGAGAAAAATTCGGCACAACAGAAGCCATTTGATGATAGAAATATCCTGTATGATGATATGACAAAGGCATTCGAAGAATTTGTTGGGAAGATATCAAGTTTTGAAGGTGCAGAGGTTCCCAACAGCAGGTTCACTTGACATTTTCCAACCTTCATTTGTTTTATTATGCCATTCATATTATCACTTGTATAAAACTTCATGCATGGTGATTGGTGAGCAATCAGAAAACTATTCAGTAGCACATACATTTACTCATCAGTTGGCTTGTTTTCACTATATTACAATCTAATCGGAAATTGTGGATGAAAGTTCAGTTTGTCGACTTGAATCTAAGTCTATATCATCTATTCATGGTCTCCTCTGGGCTATATTTTTTCGCAATATTTTGGAATTAGGATGTCAGAAGTCTTTCTAATTCTAGGGGCTTGAGCTAAAAAGCAAGCGATGGAGTTCATTTTCTGATAACAACACAGGACTTCAATTCTTAATCTTTTAGGCACATTAAGAGCTAAAATTCAGGCGTGATGTTGTTGCCATAGTGTGCATCAGCCCCACAGAAAACTAGTTGTTTATCTGCATTTTGCAATACTATTTTCATCTGCATGGTAATAATAAGTTTTTTTAAAAAATTACCAATATCCATGCCTTTATTAGACATATTCAGTATTTTCTATAAACATGTATGCAACATCAACCATCAAATAATGGCTTGAGGCATTATGATGTGGAGTGCATTTAGTTTGTTGTGTACATAAATACCAGAATTTCAACAATCGAGAAAACTGCTAATTTGTAGTGAAACTGGCTACATATTCTGTAAATATAATCATTAATACATTACTTTGAAGGAAATGATGCTATGCTTCTTATTGAAAATGCATCATCCATAAGTAGAATTTTTCTATATCTGGAAGATTTATTTTGTACCATCTTTTGTCTTTATTTTTCTGTTATGCATATGTTTTCCATTCTCTCTTGGTTACTAGTGCAAGTGGGCGACACATCAGAAATGTATCTGATGTTGACATGTACCATTGCGATTTCACTGACTTGCATCTTATTATTTTTACATTGCTGAAACATCTCCAATATAACACCAACATGCATTTTTTGAATGAAAATTCAAAATATTCTCACCCTATTTCACTTAGATGATGTCAAGATACCAACATTTTATAGCATTTTTTTTCAATTTTTTTGATCAGGAACAATGTAAGTCCATTAAAATTAATCAAAGCAAGGGGACCTACATAAGCCATAGGTAAGCTAAATCAAATACAAAAAAAAGACCTACCAGGAGGGTTGCCAATCAGTTCCAGATATCTAGATAATATTTGGATCTGTATCTAGATATACCTGAATGTGAATATTTGTTTTCTATATTCATCCAGATCCAAATCCAAATGCGGATATTTTTATTTTTATTTTTTCAAATACAGATCCGATTTCAAATATGGTATTATTTTCCAAATACTAATACAAATATCCAAATATTTAAGTATTATTTTAAATATATATATATATGTATTATTATAACATATATATTAGTATATTAATTAATATAATTACATACTTAATGTATACATACTTACATATATAATGATATATTGATATGTATTAATACACATGTTATACTTATAATTATATCTACAAAAATTATAATATAACGTATTTAACAAGATACAAGAAAAAAATTCAAAAAACTAGTTTTGCTGTTTCCTGCTTGTAGAGTCCTTAGACATTGAAGATGCACCATTCTATGTTTGATTGCTTATCTTTTAAATCAACAAACACCCCAAAAGTCAAAATCTCTTGGCTAGTTAAAGCCAGTGATGAGTTCCACATGGTTGCAACACCCACAAGGCCACAACTGTGCCTATAGCATCTTTTGAGCAAAAATTTAACTTTTTCCCACTAATTGATTGAACCAAAGTAAGACATGTTATCCGTAATTTCATTTCCCATAAACAACTAATCTCAACCTTGGACCTGACCAACATTTTTCTTACCAAGTTGTGCTTTTTTTGCTGCTAGACACCTCTGACATTCTAAAAAACTATCTTCATGATGAAAAAAAAACTCCTAATTATGTATCACGTGCAATAGTGATTGCCTGATGCTTATCGCTAGGGAAGAGCTGATCACTTTCTATTTAATCTGACCAACATTCTTGCCAAGTTTCAGCCCTTTTTATCTACCACCTCTTTAAAATATTTCTTTGACCATATAGATGATAACTTTTTAACCTCACCCAACCGACACCCACTACCTAAACCCACCATCACATCCCTCTTGACACCCACCACCCCACCACTCCCATCACCTGCAAATTTACCCATGTCACTCTTCCTAAACACCCTCAACTCAACTTTAGATTTAGCCATGAACCTGGAGGCATCCTGCGCCACTGAATGAGGTGGAAAAATAGTGGTACATGGAGAAGACTTGATAGAAACATTTTGGTGGAAGATAGATTGGGACTGCTTTTTTGGAGAAACCAAGACCCATTTTGCTTGATCTTCCTTGAGCCCACAGAGATCTTCCAATCCTACAAAGGCATTGATGCACTCACCCTCATTGACTTGAGAGAACCTGACTCTAGAATAGGCTATGCCACATTATCCTTATCTGCCACTTGGATAGACTTGTTTAAGAGAAATGCCAGCCCTAACTCCTTCATCTCAACCTCCAATGTTGAGCATCTCTTGATAGCCAAGGAATCCTCCAACCAACCTCATCAAGTTGCTTGCAATGTCGAGCCCTGTTGACCTTTTTGCATCACACCTACCAAGGACTTCAGCCATGGTCACTAACCCATACTATTGATTAAGAGATAGGATTACCTCGTCAACTGAATCAATGGCTTTGAATGGATCATCATCTCCATTGATCAACAATGGAGAATGATTCACTTGTGGCAACTTATCTACCATTGCATCTCAATCAGCTACCACCATACGCCCATCCACTGATCCAACCCATTATCCATTGATCTTCTACCATGTTAGCCTCTATTTCATACCACCCTTCAGTCCACCTTCCTGAGCCACTTGTTGTAGATTGTTGTCTTCAACCTTTAAAAGCTCCTCTGCGTCCCTTGACTCATCCATCGGCAACAACCAATTTGACCACCAACTCAGAACAGTAGAATCCTCCACTACCACTAATAAGTCTCCACTCTAATAACCTTGATGTCTATCCTCCTCATTCACCATGGAATTACTTACCACTAAAACGAGAACCCATCACAGCTAGCTACACCATGAACCTCAGGCTCTTTGCCACCATTTCTAGTGAATGTGGAACTGTGACACACTGAATGAGAGGACAAAGGAATCCATGGCATCAAAGATTCCATTCCTCTCCCAAGAATCTCCATAGGAATTCCCCAACCGGCTACCAATCATTCTCAAAACCTTCGTGCTCCTTATGTGAATGGGATCACCACTGTCACACCCCAAGATGGAGATCAGTTAGAGAATCGTACATCTCTTCCAAGGAAATCTTCCCAACCTGACTCTAGAACCTCTCTCTTAAACTCCTCATCGGGGAGGAGAACTTCCACTTTTCCAATCCTAATGAGACTATAACCACCTCCCTGTCATCTTGAGCAAGACTAGTTGTGGACTTCCTCCCGTCTCACTTCTCCCAAGATGCCATGACTACCAATGCCAACTGGTCTTTCATTTTGCTGCTACTCTTCACCCTCAGCAGAACAACACGTGCCAAGGCCTTTGGTTGCCTCTGGATCTTTCTAGTATAGAGTTGGTTCATCAACACATAGAGCTGGTTCACTTGTTTGCCCCAATTGCCATTGTACACTTGTGCTCTTTCTTGTGCCAAATCCATCATGAGTGATTCCCAATCAACAATGTTAACCCTCGTTGGTCGTCACCAACCACCAACCACCCTTGATTTCCATCAGAAGGAGTGGGATGTTGCCCAACTCTTTGTATCTCATTGGTGCCGTCAACTTGCAGAGCTTGAAGTGTTATCCCTTTGATGCTGGAGTTTGGATTATTGGGTGAAGTTGGAGATTGTGATGAAGTAAGCTAGTGGATAAAAGCTACGACCAAAATTAAGAAAGGTTACTGTGGTCTCTCATCAATGCACTCACAATGAAGTTTTAACCGTTGAAAAGTCCTTTGAACAGTAAGACAAAGAGAGCGACTAGTAGATGGAGACTTCTTCCAATTGCCCTTGCAGTGTAAAAGATGTTGCACAACCACCAGCTGCATCACCATTTAGTGGAGTAGCTGGTGGAAGAGGATTGGTAGGAGGAAGATCAATGGGAGAGGTGAGAGGAATGGCTTCATGCACAGTTTTGCACATTGGAGGGGAGGATCAACATCTTCATGCACACACAAGGGGAGGATTGATGGCTTTACTTCATCATGGAGGGTGTGTTTGCAGGTTCACACTGTAGTTTCACATGAGGTTAACTAGCAAAATCCAGGAGGAAGGTTAGTGGGAGAAGCAAGAGGAGGAGGATCAATAGCCTCACGTGTAGTCATGCATTTTAAGGGGAGGACTGATGGCTTTGCACATTTTTGCACACTGTGAGGGGAAGATTGGTAGCTTCACACGTAAGGGGAGGACCAGCAACTTCATGTGTTTGCATGGGAGGGTGTGTTGGCGGTGTCATACAGGTTGCTATTTTCTCCAATTAGAGAAGTACAACATGAACATTCAAAACTTATCTTTAGTAGTAGTGGCATGTAACAGTTACAACTGACCTTTGCAAAAGTGGAAACCACCATAAGGAGTCACTTGGCTGCTTCAAGCATTTCAAAATCTGTAGGAAGTAATCATACAAAATAAATTAGTTTGTTTTGAAAATTATTATCTTTTAAATCTAAGGGTCCTACTATTTTATGCTTATTTTGTTCCATTTTGTGACTCTCTGACCTAGATGAGTTTGTTTCTGAAGCAAAATGGCTGACCTAGTTATCTCTCTGTTTAGGGACTTGGAAGAAGTGGACTTCGATGTTAACTACTTTGTCAAAGCATGTGATGTGGATGAAAATTCACAAACTGACATTGATGACAACCTTGATGGGTGTATATTTTCATCGGCATCATCATCAGAAGTGGATTGTGAAATCCCTGGTACATTTCAGTTCTACCATATCTTATGATGATTCGTGAATGTTTTTTCTGGATATTTCAATTTTTTGTAACCATGGAAATCTTCATATAAAAGATAGTCATGCCTGGGTTCACTTAGCAAAAACTTATATTCCTATATTACCTCTATTCACCTGATCTTCCAAACATTTATATATATCTTATATTTCACTATTCTAGCTAAAGGCACATACAAATTACACGTCAATAAATAATCAAAGAAAATTTAAAATAATATTAATTTTTTTTTTTTGGAAAATAAAGGTCACTGAATGAAATATCCTCAATCTCTCTCCATATAATATGGATACATTAATATTTAGTGGCACTTTTTTTAATCTACATGTAATATACAAATATGCTTATATTCTGATTATTCTTTTAAATATTAATTATGAAACCTCACATGGTGGGATTGACTTAGATTGTTGTCGCTTACTGTTGTATAACAAAACTTGCAAGTGTATAAGGAGAAATCTCAATTGATCTTGAGTTAGATGTTCATACTTTAACATCTTAGTAGTTATTAGATATAAGAATAATCTTTCAAGATCACTAAATACAGAAATAAAAATGCTTGTCAGACCTAAAAAGTCATGAATTAGATCATTAGAGAATGTTGGAAAAGCTTTATATTGAAAAAAGTGAGGATAAGACTTACATATACAAGGAGAGACCTCTTTACTCGTAGATGATTTGTTTTAAATTAAATCTTAACATTTCAATGTGTTCATAAAATAATATTATGGTTAATTTTGTTAGTCTAATAGTAGTTTCCAATTTTATCAAATGTCTCCAAAGAGACCATCTAATAGTAGTTTTCAATGTGTTAGTCTAATAGTAGTCTGTCTTCTAGAGAAATGGTTGATTGATATTTTCTTGGTTGTATTTAATGTTAATTATGAGTTTCTATTAGGAAACAATTATTTAAGATTTTTCAATAACAAAATTTTAAATTAGAAAACTTGTTAGTGCAATATCCTACTTGTATGATGTTTTGAAAATTTGAAAAAATAACACAGGTATCATGCTATTATATTTTTTCTTTTTTGGTAATTATGAAACATAATTGATTGATTGAGATTTCTTGGTAGGATTAAATGTGTATTATGGAGACAGGAATGTGGAAGATTATTATTCACTAATTATTGCTACGTTTCTATAAAAGGAGATTACACGATGAGCACATTACCCTAGCAGTCACCCTAAAGATGAAACATCGAACTTGCAACAAACACAAATACAACTAAAATACAAGGATAACTAAAATGAAAGTAGAAAGCTGCAACCTGTAGTAGGCACAAGATATGCAAGAATCAGAGGATTGTTGCGGTAAAAGTAATAATAATGTACATGCACCAACGAGCAAGCATATGGTTCACAATAGGTTCGAGTTTGGATCCAAGACTTGCAGAACCATGGATCTAAGCCATGGGTCCTCAAAAATCAGGCTTGAGACTTGTTGACGTAGACTAGTTAGGCCTGTGTACTCTTCATAGGTTTGGGTCTGGATCTCCAAATAAAATAAAATAAAATATATTGTGTGTGCTTGTATATGTATGTGTTGATTCACAAAATGGGTTGGGTTCATAGGCCAAATTCCATTTTTCACTCTTATTCTCAAAGTTACAACAGATATTTGACACTTGCACAACAAAACTTGCAATTATACATGCACATAAATACAAATACATTTTTTAAACATATATATATATTCTTTATTGGCTTCTTTCACTACCATATATTTTCTTTTTTGACCTTTTTAAACCAAATATCATTTTATTTTCACGTATTATAACACATACACGATACCACACAACAGGGCATGGACAACACGATGAACAATTATGCAACAAGCCAATGTTCCTTTTTCCTTTTCCTCCTGCACATTAGCTCATCATCTCCCTTCCTTTTCTTCTGTCTTTCTTCTTTTGTCTTGAAACCTAACCCACGACCAAGTAGGAAGTGGGAAGGGTAAGGTGGAAGAGGCTATTGGAGTAAGGTGGATGACAATGGTGTTGGGAAGGGACACTTGCCTACAAATGGATGGCGATGTTGGGAACTTGGGAGGCCATCAAAATGATGGTCGTGGTGCTAACAGGCTCCAAAATGATAGTGGCGATGTTATGTAGCCACTTGATGATGGTGGGGAAAACAAAGAAGAATGAATTGAAAATGATGGGGATATGGAAGTTGTTAAAGTGTTATATATTGGAGTTTCCTAGTTTATGTCGTAATTGGGTTTAGTCTTACATTGATCAAACATTAGTTTTTGAAACATGCTGGGGTTTTCACAGATGCATATGGACTTCGGGACTTCACTGAATCAGTTGAGGGCGAAGTTGATTCAAGCGATTGTTTCATGGAGTCCTATGCAACCGCTATGAAGAAGGAACTAAGAGCAACTACTCTTGAAAAGAGCTTCATTCATAAAGGAATCTCTGACAGTGGCGAGGTTTGCCTTTCATTTTAAATATACACATAAATGTGTTGCTATATTGCTGTTCCTGCCATTTGCATGAGATCGATTTGCATTTTCATTTCTATTATTCTGAAATTCATTAGGTTAAATATGGAATTTTTTTATACCTCTTGGTACAAGTTATCAGGACAAATTATAAAAAATTACCTGATGATATTGCCACAATGTACAACGTGGTTTGGCGTGTTGGATAACCTGTGTGTACGATTGCTGAATTTCTCTCGTAACTTAAACCTTAAAACTTTTTAGGTTAATCAGTTTTGCGTTTTTATTCTCTTTATTTTGATCATTTCGACATAAAGTCATGGCTAAGAATCGTTGATAGGACCTAGGATAACGTGATTATGCCACTGATTTTAGTCCTATTCAGCCTTAAAGTTACTTATCCTATCACTAAATAACTGTGGTTAGATCAGATTTCCAATTTATCTTACCATAACCCTCTTGACCTTCATTCCTCCAGGTTTGAGATGCCTCTACGTTTTAGAAATTTTCTAAAATTTCAGCTTTCAAACCAACACTCAACTAAAATCAAGTGAAAACTCTACTCAAATAAATAAATACAACCCTGGTAATTATGATTTTAAAATATTTTGTAGACCGGAAGTTAACATCTTGCCTTCCATTCAGGGAACCTCAAATGCCATGGACACCTGCGAGGACATGGCCCCCATTGATGTGGACAAGAATCTTGTAAAGAATTTACTTGACTCGTACTCATCTCAACAAGGTCTTCCAGGTCCAGCTTCAAACTTACTTGGATCCCTTGGTTTAAAACTTCCTGATGACAAAAAGGGTCTCAAAAAACAGCACAAATGACTTCACTTAAATCTTTCCGAAGATTGAATGGGGAGCTGTCATCTTTGTTGGAAATTAAGCCTATAATCCTCAGAGATGTGTTCCTAATTCTGTTTCAGTGGTAATGATACATTTCCCAATAGAGATTATCCTTTATAATTTATATATTCATGTATCTTCTTTGTTCTTTGAAGTTTAAAATTGAAGCGTACATGTTTGTAGTGTTACATGTTTGTGTAGTCAAATATGCTTCATTAAATATTGATTGACATTTTCATCTAGACTAGAACTCAAGTTTTCTTCTCTCCTGGTGAGGCTGCCATTTGAACACTTTATTTTTTCTGAAAATAAAATTGATAAAAAGGAAAATGTGTGATAGGGTGGTATTTCTAATTGTTCATACACCCCGTCTAGGGTTGCCTTTTATAAAAGGTGTATACCTTTCTTTTTATTCTTCTACTTTTCTTTTACGATTTAGGTGTAAGAAATCTACTAGTAGACGCTTTTTAATATTGTTTGAAATTTTTTAACTGCCTATTTTACTGGGTTTATCAAATCCATCTACCTTTCCATGCATCTTGACATTTTCTCTAGAAAAATCGAACAAAATTGAAAGCTGTCGTCGGGATGAAATCCAGTTGAAACAAATGGATTTAAAGAATAAGTTTGGAAACAAAGGCGTGACGTAGCTGTGCTACAAGGGTACACCCATCTTCTTTCTACATTGCCCAAGTGTTAACACCGTCAATCTCTTATTTTTCATTTGGATACGAACTTTAATGGAATTTGTGTATCTTAGAAATCAATGAAAAATATTTTTTTAAAAAAAATTATTATTGAAATGTTAAAAATATAGAATATTTTTATTTTTTTTAAAATTAAATGTAAAATTTCTTATATTTTCATAAGATGTATAAATAATCTTATAAAAAAATTTATTTCTGAATTTTTAAAATTTTAACATTAAAAAAAATTTTAAATTTTATTTTTTATTAATTTTCAATCTCCTCTCCCCTTAGTATTACATTAGTGGAAAATTTAATTTGTAATGCACCCTATTACATTAGTCTTTTGAAATAGATTCTTCCAGAATCTATTACCCGGACTCCAGTATGAACCATGCAACACTGGGTGCCATCGGCAACGAAGCTCCGGTGGTAAGGGAGTTCTCTCTTGACCGAGAACTATAATAACCTCTTTCCGGCATTTTTCCAAGCTAGGTGAACAAGGTCTTCACATGCCATTTAGAACCATGCCTGAATAAATAAGTTTGGTGCTTCATAACCATCATTATTGGTAAATTACGTGCTTAATTCCATTTAACCAAAATCTCGTTTAACTGGTCGGTTAAATATTTTAAGCGGTGGTGCAGCATACATTCCAACAATTAGAAGCTACCAAATCTAAAATACATATGTATGATTGAGATGCTTCTAATTTCAAGACATTGTGTGACACACTTTATGATAGAGGAAACGGCAGCAGTGGGGAATGGTGATCTGCTCACAAATTTTCAGACTCCCAGTAACTTACCTTTGTTATGTATGTACCATCTTAATTCCCAATAAGGCACGGCTTTACAGGTTTCTTATTTACATGAAAACTATATCAGATATGGGCACATGTCTCCTGCAAGCGCTGTACTGTCGATCAGTTCCATGTTAAGGTAAAGCATTTAGCAGTCAGGTGGGTTTACCGCACTGAAGAGAGGAGAGCCAATCTTCCACGTATTTCCTGTTCTCTTCTGCATCAAAAGAAGAAACCTTCGTGAAAATGAAACCAAACCAGAAAGAGTGGCAGCAGTAATGCTTGCAGTGAGTAGAATTTAGCCTGAACATTATCACATTAGTTGATGGTCTTAGTAAAACACATGAGATCTCAAGCATTATCTCTTATTGAATTTTTTCAATTGGTTCCACAAGCTCCAGTGACATTGCCCCTTTCTAAAAGGTTACACTCAGCACAATCACACCTGATCTAAATCAGAAACACCACAGTATTGGCAACTAAGAATATGCACTGACAAGAGTTAATACAAGTTTCCACTGATGTAGGACTGATTAAGCTCCATATTTTTTCTTAAGATTCAAATTCACGGTCAAGTCATAATCGAACAAGATTACCATTGCAAAAGGCTCACTCCAAAAAGATACTTCACCAAATGATAATGTCCTTACCTGCGTCTTATCAGTTGCTTACTTACAAAGGGTGCATAATCTATCATATTAAGAGGAGTTCCTACTTTATGGACCTGTATTTTGTTAATTCCCAAAGTTATAGTTGCTTGTGCTGGACATTGAACCCAAAATCTGACGTATAGAGTAGATGCCGTAAGGAGAACACTAATCTACACAACTTTCTTAACAAATTATCTACACATTATATTCAACATTATCTTAATTCTCATCTCCAAGCCCCAAGTATCCACCTCCCATCCAATCTCCACTCCTAAATTATATGTCATGTAGTTTGCAATGTGCATTATGCTAGTTAATGACACATAAATGACACATCCCAACCAATATCAATGCCTTACCATTATAGCTTAAAAAGTTCATCACTCCAACTGTTAAAAAAGTCTAATTGTTTATGCCTACATGGAGGGCCAGGAGCTGTGAGAGAGATATCTTGAAGCCTGTTTCAGGTTCCATCCTACAATCAAGAGGTCCATGATCTGAAAGAAAAGGGGACTCATATTTGAAAGATTTTAGTGAGGGATGAGGATTCAAAGTCTTTACACATTGAATGATCAAAAAAAAAGGACCAAGATGATCACTTGCACAAAAAACTAGCATGGGAATTTATCACCATTGAAGCTTCCTATTCACCACTGGTCCTACTTGTTGGATTTGTTTTTTTATTTTGTTCCAGCCTTTGCAGCTTGTACCATGTGTTGCTTATAACAGACAACATTCAAGGAAACCAGAGGAAGCACAGAACATTCAAAAAAGAAAAACCAGAGGAAGCACAGAAACTTCAATCGTTATGAAACAAGCGAGACCCAGCAGGTTAAAATGAGAAAGGTATGAGAAGGTCCAGGATCTCTCACCAGAAGAATCCACAGCCGAGAGGTCAATGACACCAAGAACGCGGTCCGTGGAACTCTCCGTCCACCCGCTCCGGCGACGTCCGTAGCACGGGACAAGAACGGAAAAGCTGCTCTCCGCGATCACCTTGCCATCGCTCTGGAACTCGGGACTGTGAGGTTCCGACCACCCAATGGACCAGTCCGAATCATCCGACTCCGACCCCGACAAGCAGCCGCCGTCTGGGGGGACCAGGACCAGATCATACTCCCTGTCGACCTGCTGCGCCTCTCGGCTCCGCTGCTTCAGGTTGCCCCTTCTCGGTGAAGACTGCAACAACCCCGACGAACAAACCAAAGGGGAATCGATGGGTTCCGGTTCCTCGAACTCCGTCCCCGAATCGGACGAACCCTTGTGGTTGGAAGAAGAGGATTCTCGATCCTTCCCACCCCAAAGCCACAGCGAAGCATGGCCAAAGTCCCACGCCATTCCACCTTCCCAACCTCGATTCTCGAATCCCCCCAAACCCACAATCGAAACGCCGGCCACAAATCTGCAGAGACCCAGGACCCAGAGAACAGAGAACTAGCACATACCCAATTAAGGGTAAGGAGCAAAGAACCAAAAACGTGACGGGCGGAGTACGAATTCGCGTGGAGACGTTCTTCCGAAAACTCTCGACAGTAGTTCGTTCTTCCACGAAAGGTCGTCCCTTTTCTTTTTCTTTTTTATTCGACCGCCACGAAAACCTCAGGCGAAGACCAACGCAAGCGGAAGTCGAACTCGAATCCGAGGACGACGGTCTGGATGGCAACCGCGGATCTATCACAGTAGCTGCAGCAGGAGGAGGGGGAGGTTGAGGAATTCAAGGGGAGCACTCCCACACGCTGCAATGTGGCAGCCGTAGGATCGTGTCGCGTGGATGGTCCTTCGTAGCTTCTCTTCCGATTGCTTGATCGTCCGCGGGCTCCACCTGCGGCGGCACCGACAGTGGTGTTATTGGGAAGCGGCTGGATATCGATCACGTCGCATTGGAATCGGAGTTGAACACGCTCTGCGGGGTTGTGTATTTTTTTCTTGGCATTTCAATCTCGTATTAGTTTCATTTCATTTTGTATGTGTCTACAGCTTGCTTCCATATAAAGAGATATTATCTCTATTATTAAATTAATCTTATTTTTTCCTTTTTTATTTTCTAATATGGCATCAGAAGAGAAAAGAATTGAAACTTCTAAAGAATAAAACATAGTACATTTTGACAAAATGAAACCTCAACTTATTATAGACTCTAACCTTTCACAAAGAAATCTTTTATATATTCTTTAATTTATCAATGATAAATTTTTCAACCAACGAAAATATAAGAAATGAAAATGTAAAATCCAAAAACACAAAAAATTGTAAGGTTATTTGTACATGAAAAATTTAAAAAGTTGAAGGTTAAAAAAATCGTAAAAATTAAATATTTTAATATTTTAAATATAATTTTTTTAATACAACTTTAAAAGTAGCAATACATAACCTATAAGATTGTAAATATTCCTTCTAAAGTACAGGATACATGAAATCTAATAACCTTGTATATTTATAATTTAAAATTAATTGAATGAATATATATTTAAAATTATTTAAATTAAAATCATTGAATGTTATTAAATTATGTGTTTTACATCCCTGGACAGACAACTAGACTTATTTACCTTGAGAGTCTTTGAGCAATGGCTGCAGTAAAAGGCTAAAAGCAGTGTTATTTTCTTCACTTTAATCATCGTCCACCTCAAATCAGGAATCTTTGTTAGTTGTCCGTGTACGCAATCCAGCGCAGGTAAGATGAGATCTAAATTTGTTAATCACTTGTGTGTAAGGCGCATGATAATTAAAGATAACATCGTTTTCATGCTTCCAGATTAACCAAGAACCTAGTATACGCAAAAACTCGATCGTCATCGCTGGGTTTGTGTCGTTGAGGTGGACGATAAAGACAATAATTGTCGCTGGCCTTACCTAACACAACCACACCTACTGAATCAAATAAAATACACCAAGCCGATAAGGACCAAAAATTCTCAACTATATTCCCATGTATTGAAAAGCAAATATTTACATGTAGTATGAAGCTACTCAACTGGGAAGACGATAAAGACCTTGAGAATTTCCAAAACTAAGGCCATAAGGAAACAGCCCAGGGAATTACAAAAAGCCCGGAGATTACAGAGAAACTGAAACGTGAGGCATAAATAAACCCCATTCCTTCTCTCCAGCAAATATGGCATTGAAATCGCCAGCCACTTGACCAGGCAATCATTGAATTGAAATGGCCAATTTCATAAAAAACCGAATCAATGTGTTGAAGTTGCTAGCTTTTGGCCCCAAGAAGCACCGTTAGATGTGCCATGAGGTTTACGATCTGCCAATAACAAAAAATTCAGTCGATGGCAACAATCAGTAGATTTGCTGGGGCAAAAAGGTATTATGTCCCTCACAAGATACTAGGCAAATTTGGGAAAGAACCGAGCCCAAGAAATGATTGAATGTATGGAGATCATATTCCGAGGAAACTCTAGGAGAAGAATAAATGAATGATTGAATGTATGGAGATCATAGTCTGAGGAAACTCTAGGAGAAGAACGAATGAAGATTGACCGTATAAAGGTCATGTTCCATTTATTTTTTCCTAGGAAAATATACACTATTTCTTTAAGAAAAGAAACCGAGGCGTATTATGGAGCAAACAAGAAACGATCTCGAGCTACTTTTTATAATATGGCTATTCAGCTTTCAGCCTTTGAGGTGGGAAGAAAAGCTATTTTGAAAATGTACAATGAAATAATGTCTTACCTTACAGATGAATGTAAGTACACGCACCAAATCATTCAAGCAGCAATGACCTAAGTTTGAAGCCTTAGACGATTGAAGAACATCAAGAAATGATACTCAGGAGCCCAATACACAAAGCCAATAACAGGACCTTCTCTGATGTACTGCAAAACATTCAAAATGAGTGAGAACATTGATAACAAAAGGGGAAAAAAAATTGTCCCAAGCAAAAAAGACGTTGTAAATGTTTCCTACAATAAGGTGTCAGCTTCCATAATTCCACCATATATAAAACGACAAGATAGGAGAAGAATACCTTTCCATCCAAAATTACAAGTTCACCATCAACCCATCGAGGATCCTGGAATCCAGGTTCAGCAAGCCTGCCTTGACCCTTATAACGAGCCACCTAAGAAGAACAGCTCAGAGAAGTGATTTTGTAAGGTAAAACAGAGCTAAGAAATTAAGAAAGATGCTGAAACATCAATAAAGATATGATACCACTCCAAACTCTTCAGGGATTATCCCCTTATGAGGCAATTGGTTTTGCTTCCCAATTTTAGCACGAAATGCAACCTGCACAATTCAAATCCAACTGACATGTAAAATCTGCATAATATAATTATTTCTAGCAAAATGAAGGGAAAAAAAAATGAAAGCGTAATTGAAAGCAAAATAAGTGGAAACAAAGCTGAACGAGTGAAAACATGGTTTGGGAGAAGGCAATCATCTTTGACATTGTGTTCTATAGAAGTCAGAAAAAGTGTTAATATCTGTAGCAACATGTTTGTATTTTTGGAAGCAGGTATCAATGTGTTTGCAACTTACAAGTTCAATTGCATAGATGTTGAATATCCGAAGTGTCTTGAATAGTATTCATACATGTTTATTATGCAATCAACATGATTGACTATTGTTTCTGTGTGCAGTCAAATCAACATGATTGACTATTGTTTGTGCGTGCAGTCAATGTAATTAATCCTTATTTATGCTTGTTTGTTACTGCCTACACATTGTTGCTACAATTAAAATTCTTACATGTCCTGTATCCATTGCAACTGTGTACTTTCACTTTCAGTAATATTTTTATATCTGTCTCTTGTAAGCTAGATACTCAAGCATGAAATAGAATGTTAGGAGTTACGTATTAACAGAGGATAACTGTCTCACATTGTCCATTATGTTAACTTCTATATACAAAAATCTAGTAGTAGTGAATGGAATAAAAATCTTCCACCATTCCTTATCTTCATAATAACAATATAGAATAGCAGGCATGTCAAATGGGTCGGTTGGCTCAATCTAGGTCAAATCTAACCCATTTACAAATGATACCTTTATAAAAGAACTAGCTTAGATCCAATCAGGTAACCAGACATATTTAGAGAGTTCAACATAAACCCAACTCATAATTTCAAGACCGAAAATCCAGCCCATTTATAGATGGATCAAATCAAGTTAGGTTGGGTAAATATCATAAATGGGTTTAATCAACCCATTTATAAAGCATTCTTCAAGTTTTAATATTAATCATATAATTTTTCATTTGCATGGAGAACAAAATAGGCATTGCTATGGTGGTTGACATTCTGTGGTGGAAAAAAGGCCCATTAGTGGTGGTTCAATCAACCCATTTAGTTTTTTGCAGAACATCAAGATAAAAAAAACCACCTTGTCAAACTACCGAGTGTAAATAGGCCTAGAATCAAAAGATGGCACATAATTAAACTCAAGTCGACTGGTGTGTGAGACACATTTAGTGATGTTAGGTTTAGTTTGCCTTACATAGGTTAGGTTCAGGTTTAGGTTCAAAAGCTCCAAATATTATACAAGGTGCTCAGGAATGCTTTCAAAACTGAACTGTCTGATTGAACCGATGAACCACTCCTAAAATGGTTGAATTTGTTAAAAAAATTGGTGATTAAACTGAATTGGTGTGGACCACTTTAAATCTGCTTGAACTGGATTTCAACCGGATCACCCAACGATGGTCCAACCATCAGTTCAACCAAAATGGCAAACTCATCAAAGAAAAACCCAAGCCTTTGCTTGAACATCTGATCTCACCACTCCTCACAAAGTATTCTGACATATCTGGAAATGATAACATTGGACAACTTCCACCACCATCATTGGCAACAATGATGTCCAAAACTTTATTTTCATTAATGGCAGCAATGATGCCCCCATGCAAAATGAGATTTCTAAGGATTCAAATACATTTATTAAACAGAAAATGAGTTGATACCTGACCAGCTGGCACAGAAGGATCACCCGTTAACTTTAGTGCCTCAACATACTCATAAAATTGTAAATCCACGCCCTCCTTTTTGTCATCTTCTTGCCACTGGCCAAACTTGCGTTTCAAATAGAGAACTTCAGAACTAAACATCCCACGTGCACTAACGTACAAGCCTATCATGACAAAAATCCTACATCAAACTCCACAAGGGTAAAGTTATCCAAGTTCCACCATCATACAAAAAGAAATACTAAACCAGAAAAAGGAAAAAACAAATTACCACTGAGAGGATCTGAAGTATTTGGAATATTGATCCGATTAAAACACATTGTTCCACGTAGAGGTGGCTGATTACGATCCTGATTAATAGCAAGATTTATCAATTCTCCAACATCTTTAAGCACCTGCAATGATACAGAATAAAAAAATTAATGAAAGTAGGAAAATACAGATTTCCTTATTGTTTTAATTGCTATAACTAGCTCAACCACCAAATGAATGCATAGTTTCACAAATCTGTTAGGGTTGTTGCAGACATAGTTACATAAGCATCAGAGTCATAAAGTGAAAAAATTACAGACCTTGAAATGATTTAAGCCGTCAAGTGAATTCTACTTTGATTCATAATCATGAAATCAAGCAGGACAAAAAAAATCAAGCAGGAAAAAATATCGTACCAGGATGATAACTATAAACTACACACACCATTACGAGTTAAAATTATAAAGGATATTCCATAACCATATAAAAGGAGAACATCTGAATAAAACCAACCTTTAAAGGGATTCTTTTGCGGCTGTAAACAACCTTTGCCAGATCAGACATGACAAGGTTTGCACTGTGTATGGTTGGAGGTTGGGTAACTTTCCCCGGAAAACCACGTTCTTTTTCACCAAATTCTTTTTCATCAAACTCTTTTTCTATACCTTCGGTAGAAATAGAAAATGAAAATGAAAACCGACCCTGTTTCTCCAGCTTAGCTGGTACTCTAACCAAGTCCTTAGAAGGCACATCAACAGAAAAATTTTGCATAAGACCACTAACAACAAAGTTCACTGACAAATCACTTCGATCATCAGTGGTATCAATTTTTGCATCCCCACTATCCACTATCTCTTCGGTGTCACTTTCTGTTTCATTATCAACATCACCTTCTATATTTTCTAACTCAAAATCTTCATCATCATCCACTTCCTCAATTATTTGCTCAATAACTTTGGATATGACATCCCTGTCCACTTTCCCAGGAGATAATATTTTTACCACTTTAACTTTGACACCTGGAATCATGTCTTGGAGTACATTCTGAATTCCATCCAGTCCAGCAGTGATGTCTGAATCATTACCACCCGCCTCATTATCTACACCTTCATCAGATAAATCACCTTTTTCTTTAGAAGAATCATTTGAGGAGCCTGAGTTATCAATCACTGATTCAGGGTGCTTCTTCAAAGAGTGTCCCAAATCACCATTCTTCCTTTTCAAGTAGACAGCCTGAAATCATGAATAATGTACATTTAGAGAAAAAAAGCATACATATGTGGGCAAGCTGAGAGCATTCGAAGGAACAAGCTATGAGGGAATCATTGGTTCTGATTTTATCTTCGATTTCTCTCAGTACCCCAACTTTAGAATGGGCAGCAAGATGAGTTTTATTTCGGTATTTTTAAGCCAGTCAATAGAATTACGTAGGATTATGTAGTCAAACTAAGAAACCTACAATGTGGTCAAGAAACAAATAGGCAGGCAGGCACGTACATTGAAAGTGGTTCTACCTTGTATCATGCATCTCCAACATATGTCATACAATAGAAACTCATCCCATTTTGAAATATCATTCATAACTTATACAAGATATCTTTTTTAAGCACTTGTACAATCACACGTTATTGACACCAAGAGTGATTATAGGATGGTAACATGAGCATGTTACAATTAATTCACCATGCTATTTTTAAGGCCTACAGATTTGTTCATGAGTTGTCTTGAAGAAAATGTGGAAAAACCAAATTGAAAATTTATACCATAATGGGTGATTATAGGACCTCTGTGGCCTCGCCTTCCCAGAGAAAACATCATGCAAGTACTTTTACCTGGTTGTCAGGTTCATTGTGCAATACATTCCTTAATTGCATTGCCGTTTTTCCATTGGTATTTTGGATTCATTGGATTATGGATCAAGCATTCAATTGTGGAGATGGTAGATTAGGAGAGCATCACAGATCATGGTAACTTCAATGAAAAGTGTAAAATGTGCATGTAGACCACATATGCTCTTCACAATAGATGGCACAATAGAAGTAAAATTTTATCATGAGCATCTGAATTTTATGATGCCTTTTCATTGGCGTGTTCAGAATCATAAACCATCATAACACTAAAATGCCCACTTTGCTTTTCTTTAAATGATAAAATTAGGGTCACTTGGGTGCAAATATACCCTTAACACATTAGAATTTTCAGGTATATCACTGACTTCTCAAAAATAATTGGTCTAATCCTCTAAACTTTCAATGATAGCATTTGTGCCCTTGAACACCTCTCCACACCCACATTGTTAACAACCACAGCAGAGTCCAATATGCTCTCTTGGCATTGAAAATTTTTTACAACTACAAATACACGCATTTATGGAGAAAATAATGACTGAAGTTAAACATTGCTCTATTGCATCAAGTCTGATATATACATCAACAACAGATTGAATAAAAAACCCTTTTGTGAAAATTTCTGATGAAAACATTGGATATTTTTAATTAGCCAACCGATAACAAGCTTCACTTGAAAATGGAGCAGAAGTTATCAGCTGACATATCAACTAGAAGAGTGAAGTAATGCCTCAACCAAACTCCTGTGGCATGTAATTCATCAGAGCTAACATAATGATAGATCAACCAGACACCAAATATGCCTCAACAAACAACCTATAACAACAATGCCTTTTACAGTCTCTGTGAGAACACTACAAACGAAATAAGATACTATTAGATTGTTCCCAATGCAATTGTGTGATCATGAATGATGCTTCCTTCATAGCACTTGAAGCCTTATTAAAGAAAATAAAACAAGTACCACGTAACATTTGGAAACAAACCTGTTGTCTGTAATCTCCATCATCCCCAACAGTATAGTAAATTTCAAACAGAGGAAACCCAGGCCTACCAGAAGCAAGCTCCCTGTAAAAAAGTGTATCTTTAGTGATCATTGTGGGATGTAAAACTGCATCCCATTCTTAGGTCCACCATTTGATGAATTTCCACGAATACATTATCAAAATGCAATGAAGAAAATCAATGCAGAATATGATCGATGTATTTCCTGAATGCAAAGTCAACTTATTTTTTAGCACATCAACTACACGTCACCAATCCATTTGTACTAACTTTAACTGTAATTTTCCACCAGACTCCAGTATTTCATCTCCACCACATAAAGGTCGAAACTACAATTTTCCAGCCATCATGGTATAGGAGTGGTGAGGCAGCACAAGAACCATAACTCAGAAAACCTGATGCTATGAAATTTGAGTTTATAATAATATTGAAACAACTATTGGATTAGATGCCATAAATTCATTTGTACTGACTTTAACTGTAATTGTCCATCAGACTCCAGTTCTCCACCTTCACTGCATAAAGTTCAAAACTACAATTGTCCAATCAACATGCTATACGAGTGGTGAGGCAGAACAAGAGCCTTAACTCAAAAAACCTGATGCTATGAGATTTGAGTTTATAATAATAATGAAACGACAATTGGATTAGATGCTACTGATTCATTTGTACTAACTTTAACTGCAATTGTCCATCAGACTCCAATACTCCACCTCCACTGTACAAAGTTCAAAACTGCAATTGTCCAACCACCATGCCAATTCCCCAACCATCATGCTATAGGAGTGGTGAGGTAACACATGAGCCTTTAGTAATCATGATTATTCCTATATAATAAGATGTAACTTTGTGCTTCTCAAAAAAACACATGAGCCTAAACTCAAAAACCTGATGCTAAGAGATCTGACTTTATGATAGTATCAAAACAACTACTGTATAAATCACATACAAAGTACAGCAACAACAAACAATATCTTATTGGATATGATAACAACAGGGGGTCAACTGCATGAATCCGTTCCTTCCATATTTTCTTAGATGTCACTAAATCTCTATTAAATAAAGTAATTTTAAATCTTTTTTGCTATTTCTAGCAGTAATTTTTAACCTTTTCTACCACTTAGTTTTTGCTGCATTAATTAATTATTTGTAACTTACAGGAGCACATATAGGTCTTCTAGGGATATGACTAAACCATCAAAGAATTCCAACCAAACCAAAATATCATTCTCATTTCAGTTGCACTAACCTTTCATGTTCTTTTTTGCTTGCCCAATTAGTAGGAAGGTGTGACAGAAACAAGAAAGTCACCACAACAATTGTTCAAAAGCATGCTTATGCCAGCATCTCAATGGCACTTGCTTGTTCATGCAAATATGCAATCTATTGAGGTATTCGGCAATTCAGAAATGATGTTTTCAAATGCTGCAAAGGGGGAGTATCAGATATTGTTTAACAAGGTTTTTTCTCATTCTACAAGTTTTGAGTATCTCTGTAGATTTATAATTGTGGGGATTTGATTCTGCATCTTGATCCTTACTTTTAAGTATCTTTTTGCACTTGGGTTGATTCCCATTTAACATAAGAACCATCCTCACGTATTTTCAAAAAACCACATAAAATGAAAAAATGCATTGAACAAACCAGTGTTAGAATGAACCTGGAACTAAAACTTCTTGCAACATATCTCCCATGTTCTGCAGTTATGCGAATGATTCGACCATGTGGATCAGATGAATCTTTTGATGTGCCCGCCCACCACCCAATCTGTGCACACGTTAAAAAGAAAATTACAACGAGGGAAATATAGAAAACAAAAGCACACCAGAAAAGTAATCCTTTCTGTGCACAACAGGTTGGAAAATGAATCCTGGCCTGGGTTTGATATTGATGTGGGGTGTCTGGTTGAACCAACCCTCGGCTGCCTGAATCACAGGCCTACCATATTTGGTCAGCAGGTCATACCCTGAATCTATCATTTCAAGTTTTTGAACCAAAAACACCCCACAAGCCAATGGAAGGTGCATGCATGGAATGAACTCCCTACAACATATCATCAAATGGCTGGCTTCCCCTTCATCCATCTCACATGTAATGTCTCAAATCGACTGGCAAGCTCAATGAGAAAATTGCCATTTTCCCAGAGGGAATATTTTGAGAAAGACAACCAGGCTGAGCACGTCCAACATTCCACCAAAGCCAGGCAATTGTTGAAGTGGACAACCATCTGTACCATAAAGCTGCCACATAGAGCTGACATGGTTGCCAGTTAGATCATACATATCATCTGCCTTAATTCTACACGGCTAATTGAGATTCACTAGTCACCAATACCACTACCAGATATAAATGTCACAGTAAATGCAATATTCAAGGTAAGCTTTTTGCCAACCTGAAAAAACATGATCAACCTCCTTAATATGCTCGTCCAACTTAAGTATGAAAAGGGACAAAGTCAACCTTATGTAGGCTAACCCTGTCCGTTGTTTTGCAAGCCGAGCACCCCAACCACCCACACATCCAATCAACCAATCCATCCAACAGACTGCCAATTCAAGCAGTCTAACTCAACAGGAGGAAGATCAGATACAAATAACATCAGGATAATGCTGGTTTCACTTAAACCTTTTTCAATGGTATCTTGAAGGCAGTAAGCCCAAAAAATGTTCAAGCATACAGTAATCAGATTTAACTTGGTAAATTATAAAAGAAATGTGACATTGAATGTTGTGCACTATAGAACTTTGAACTTATAGAACAAATAAACAAATGAGAAAGAAAGCTAAAATTTATCACATATGACCGTGCGTACATCCTATTTAATGGGCTGTTTCAATTACTAACCAATCCTGTCCCAAAAGTGTCTCGAATATTGGCCGCCTCTCTGTATTGCTCTTCTTCAATGGCTCTCTACAACATCAAAAGAAATTAGCCCTCTGACATATTTTCATACGAGTAGCAATGGGACTAGTTTGTACATTGAGACGCTTGATTGCACCTCCCACAGCATCATTGGTCACTGCAGCAGCAATTGCCCTTTGAAGTTTAGAAGCATCTTTGTAATCCTCTCTATAAACAGCATCGTTTAATTGTGACTGTCAAATAAAAAGGAATGTCTTACTTTCAGTAAAAGACAGATATATTTATCATTGAAATTCATGATGCAAGTATATTTGTAGTTAGAAGAATTGAGAATTGTAAAAGGGTTAGCAAATTCCAAGGCAAGTTTTTTTTGGAAGATATGCTTACACATGCACTTCTTTTCAATGAGCATGCAAATATTTTACATGGATAAAATAATTAACTCGTAATTATTTACTTAAACTTTGCCATATCTTTCCCATCTCTGACCAAATCCTTTTTTTTCTTCTTGAAAATGCTCAAATCTGGTCTTTCTTATCGTGCCTTACCATGTTTGGAATTATACCAAGTCTCTCTGTGCCTCTAGTGATGACAAGAACCGTAAGGAGAACTTCCATGTCAAAAAAAAATAAAAATTAAAAAGCTGCCCTCTCCAATAGTGTGATGGAAGCTTGCAAGTGGGTGCCAGCCTCCGTGGAGGCACTTTCTTAAAGCGTCACTTGCAAAATGATCGATTCCAAAAAGAGTTAAGTCGTTCTCACTAGTTATGCATTGACCCACAACACTTTTCATGCTCATGCAAATGTTTTATTAGAGCAAGACCATAAAAGTTACAAGGCAACATTTGTAAGCCTCATTAGGAGAGATGATAACGAATACCCTTCCATACCCCACAAATATTCACATCCTATCAGTCCATGCATGCGTTCCCCTGAGATTTTGTCCAAAATACTTAAAGCTGGACTTTACTCAAGCGACTGATGCCACGAATTCAAAACATATATGTTTCCATAGAAGAGACGGACTCCACGACCAATGTAATAAAGAAAATCACGTAGATCCTATACGGAGGCTTCATTTGTTTTCAACTTCTTCTAGCTATTAAAATTACTCTCAATGTCATTTCTACTACACAAATTTCAATGTATAAATTTTTATCACCAAAATTACTATACAATTCCAACTTCATTTAAAAAACTAATTCCAACTTTAACTCTATCCAAGTTCCAAACGGTTGTCCCAAACGTACCCTTAATAATTGTAAGAATGGGAAAGTATTTTCACTTTCATTCAACGTCTACGAAAAAAAAAAGGTCACAACTCGATTCCATAACAAGGGGAGCAAAAACGGAACTACGCAGCAAGAACAATACCCTGAGGAAAGAGACGATCCTCTCCTGCTCCTCGATCTCCACGAAATGCTTCTTCCACCTATCCCAGTTCCATTCCACCTTCACCACCACCTCCTCCTCCTCCCTCTTCCCCACACCTTCCACCGCAACCTCGACCTCCCCCTCTCTCTCCTCGCTCCTCAACGACGCCACGTAATCCTCCCACCTCCTCACCACCGACTTCACCGCGTCCCGCAGCAACGCGTCCCAGCTCCCACCCCTTCTTCCCTGATCGTCCGCCCCGGAGGAGGTCTGGCAGCAGCAGATCGTCGACTGCGGATGCCTCGACGGCGGGAGCCTCGGGAGGGAGAGGAATCTACAGGCGGCCGTGAGCCTGCTAGGGCTTGGATTGGCGGAAGAGGCGGAGCAGTGGAATCGGGGGGACGAGATGGTCGCCATGGGGCCGGGTGGGTGGAGAAACGAGCGGAAGGGAGGAGGTGGATGGATAAGAGGACGGACGAAGGTGGTGGGGTGATTTTTAACGACGGTGCCATCCATTCAACAGAGACCGCCGGGTAAATGAGCGATGAGTTGGTCGTTGGTGAACGGTGAGACGTGAGGAAATTGGAAAAAAAAAATTTATATAATTTAAATTTTATTATATCTAAAATAAATAATTTTTTTTTAAAATGATTTATTTCAGATACGATAAAAGAAACTTAATGAGGGGAGATTTGTGTCAATTATAAATTAATAAAAATTAAAATCTGAAAAAAAATTATTTTTAAAATTTTAAAATTTTAAATTTTTTTATTTTTTTTAAATTAAATATAAATTTTCTTATATTTTCGTAATAAAATATACAAATAGATCATAAAATTTTTTATTTCCAGATTTTTAGCATTTCAGCAATAAAAAATTTTCTACATTTTTATTTTCATTGATCTGTATGGGATACAAATCCTCAAATATACTTTCAATAACTTAACTTTATGCAAATTGTTTTTTGAAATGTACTGCTATAAGCTTGTGAAGTTTATATTTTATAACTTTATGCAATATTATCATTTCAAAAAGAAAAAAAAAGTTTACCGATCAATAAAGCTACCACTGAAATACATTTTAACACGCTTACTTGTATCAATCGACCAACTTTAACCTTCTGGGTTACGCAGCTACACACTCAAAGATGAATCATCTTTGTTGATATCTACAACAAGGTGTATTTGTTAACAAGATAGCTTAATTCTGAATATTATGAAAAGTTAAAATTAAGTATGTTATTAAACAAAGTTGAACTCAATAATTAATTATGAGATAAAAACTTATCCATCAAAATTTGTATGGTGATAATAATACGTAAAAATTTATGTAAAATTAAAATCAAAATTGAAAAATTGCAAGCAAATGAAGTCAATAAAAAACGATGATCCATGTCTTAAGATGATTCATGACAAACAAGGCATATTCACAATAAAAATAAATAGAATAGACTCCATACATACATTATCTGTGTTTGAAGAGATCTACCAATAGAATAAAGAATAGCAAACGACAGGCCCACATTCTTCATTCCCTTGGTGACCGACCAGATGCGAGTGCCAAAATCTATACTTGAAAATGGAAATCGAAAGAATTATTACAAAAAGCCGATGATCATGGCGCATGGAACTGTCGCAGAGATACAAAATATTGACTAATTTTACAGGAACCGGAGAGTGAGTCGAATGACCCCATGCTTGTCTCAAAAAGGGACTGGACCGTCAATTACCACAAAGCCCCAGGGGAATGAATGGTTGATGAATAGGATGACTGCTCCACCACCCATGAATTAGGGTTTCCTCCCCAATGTACAAAACAAAGATGGGCGACTACGTACTCCCATGAGATTTGTATGATGACATGGACAGTGCCGATACTGATGCAGTGGGACTGTTGAGCTCTCTGTCATCGGCTCTAATACTGCCACTTACTTTGTCCATACACTCTTGAGCAATTTGTGTAAACCACTCGTCTTCAGGAAGCACACTGCATGCAAAACTCCAGTCTAAGCCCTCAGATGGAAAGGTTTAAACAGATTTTCAGGAAACGGATGGAAATCGGGGACAAACAAAACAGACAAAATGAAGTGCACAAATTTCCCATTTCAAGAAGCAGCTGTAAAAAAAATTTCTGGAAAAAGTAGCACACTTATAAAAAGAAATTATTAGTAGCAATACCTTCTTGTCAACACTAGTACAAAGAGAATATACCTGAGATCCAAACCACTCAAGGAAAATGCATTGATGGCTCTTTCTATGATTTCTTCAATGACTCGACGTAAATTCTTAGATAAATAGCGTCCTTGGGATGTGAAGTGATGTACAAAGTGCATATCAAGGTAAAACTACAAAAAAGAAGCAGGTGTCATCACAAGAAAATGGGGTATCTGAAGAAGAAAACGGTAACTAGAATAATGATTAACAAACAAGTATGATACGTGGAGCACAAAAGTTGAATATAATATCCACTTGTGCAGTCATTTATGAAGAGCGTTTAGAAAAAGATCGATCATAATCTTAACAAGTCATGATATTCACGTAAAAGAGGTGAATCCATTTCTAGAAGTCATTTTACCTGCCGAAGGCCAAAACCACCTAAAGGTCTAGGACCATCTTCAATGTCATCCCAGAAACTCTGGTCATTACAAAGCCATAGGATGACAGTCTCCGTTAGCCTCATCAGAAGCAATGTAGCAAACCTCTCCCTTCCCAGAAACATATCAACAGCCATGCTTGCCATTCTGTTCAATTTGGCAAAGAGCTCCTGAAGAACAAGAGGAATGAACAAAAAGAAATAAGACTCATCTTTAGTAAAACCAACAAAAACAGCTTATTTTTTAAAAAAAAAAAAACTAAGATGACTACAAATGGTGAAAATAACCTGCAAAATTAATGTTAGTGGTATACCTACCTTTGCGAATAACAAATGTATATAACAAATTTGTAGATAAGTTCTTATGGTCATATTTGCACTGTTCTGAAATTAGGATGGCATAAGCAGAATATAAACATGTGAATAAAAAAAGACGTCAATATCTGCACCTGAAACATTGATGATGGATACCAGTCTGGTTCATCACGCAGGTTGTCCATATTTAAATAAAAATCTGCAGTCAAGTTGCATTCACCATCTTCTGTGAAGATGAGGTCAAGTGCATGCTGTCTACAGAAACTGTCCTTTAATCCATCAACACACAGTCGAAGCTTCTTTTTCCATTCACTTTGTACAGAGATTCGGTTTTGTCTACTTCTTCGTGGATCATCCTTGCCACTTGCTTGGGTAGTAGGGGCAAGTTTCGTTGCCACACGTGGGAGCAACTCTTCAGCCAACAAAGATGCATTGGCCAATAGAGCTAATTGTTGTGCTTCAGTTTCTGCAGTTCTTACAATTTTATTCTCAGAACCCTCAAACACAACTTCTTCCTCCACTGAACCAGGTAAAGCACTTATCAACAATTTGATATAGGAATTAAATACTTTTGAAAGACCTTCCAGTGTGGAACCACCCAACTGCATGCTCAACAAAGGTCCTACGTCCTCGAGAAAATCCTGCAGATTCAAATGATACCAAAAGAAAAATAAATGTAAATAGAATTTGAACGGTGAAAAAAGTTGAAAGCGTGGGTGCTATCCATATAAAATGAAGGAAAATTACAAATTGTTTACAGAAAGTAATAACACTGAGCTTCAAGGGTAATTACAGTTCAACCAAAGTTTACACCATATACAGAACTTTCATAATCTCTTAATTACTCATGTCTAACATTTTATTTTAAGGTACTTAATTACTTCCCATATTAATTTCACATCTCCAGCATCACAAAATGCAACTACAATATGCAGAACCATTGGAAAAAGCATGCTCTCTTTTTTTCCTATGGGTATCATTACACAAATAACCCACCAATTTCTAAGCGGCCTCCCAACATTTTTCTTGAAAAAAGGGTTATTCATTCCTAAGTTGCAAATTGTAAGAGAAAATTGGCAGTACCATCCAAGAAGAGAGAACTAGATAATGTATAGTTATTTCCAAACAAATTGAAGTTGCTAGTGATCCCATTGAGGAATAGAAAAATGTATGTACTATATAATCATTCTCAAAGCAGTACAGATCTAACTATTTCTAGAACGGAATAATTTAGAAGGAGAGGGATGCTTCCCAGAAAATCATATATAAACCAAGCAACCAGTAACAGGTTCATTGTTTAGATTCATTTGTGCAAGTTTATTCATCAAAACAAATGCTACCTTCATTGTCCAAAAAGAAAAATGCTAATAAAAGAGCAATGTAGAGGAGTACATCATATACCAAAACAAGACTTTGGAAAACAATAAAAGTTATAAGACAGACAAACGACAAGGTAGTAATTCTGTTGTAATCATTATTTACCTGAACCATTGAATAGAAACGGTAGGAATGTAATCATTATTTACCTGAACCATTGAATAAAAACGGTGAGCACTGCTTGAAAGCTTGGGTTGAGAAATGATTCCAGCACTGCTGGTCATGCCAGATCTGCTAGAAATGCGTGTGCCTCCAAGAGGATATGTAAGAGACCAATCATCTGCAGCTGCTAATGCAGCAGTACTCTGTTCAATTCGTCTTAAGTTAGCATCTAATGCTTGCTCGACACTGGGCCTAAATAGCTTCAGAAGAACAGAAGAAAGTGCTAGCCCTCGAACTTCCAGTAAGGAACAATGACCAAGGGCTATTTGAACGCATTCTGCGGCAGCTCGTAAACCTCCAGCAGCCGCTGATGAGGCCAAAACATGTCTTTTAACAAGATGAGCAAAATCTTCTGTTTGTTTAGTTGCCCATATTACAAGTTCTGATGCATAAGATGACTCATCACCAAACACATCCAAAGAATCATTTACAGCTTGAGCAATGGTAGAAAAAATTTGTTGTGAGAGAGTAGCAGTGTATGCTCCTCCGTAGGAGGTAGTTGTAGGATGAATGGTTTGCATGTTATATTTAAGTCTCTGATAATGAGTGTTGAGTATTAAACTATGGCCACGAGGGCCATCTCCTAGTCTTTTAAGAGCAGAAGCAGCTGCACGAAGTTCAACACCAGAGGTGGAAGATTGACAAGCAGCTTCAGCCAGTTGGTCTGATAACTTCTGTCTGCAATTAGATATAGAAGTTTGCAATCTCAAAATTGCATCAGGGCCTAATGTTTTCTTATTTTTGGCCTCAGCAACTATGGCCTCCCCTTCATCAAAGGCAGAAAGAGCTTCATCCACTCTCCTCTCAGCCAACAAAACATCAAGGACATCAGGAAATTCTGCAGACCATTTCTCCAGGTCAGAAGATTCTTTATCTTCAACATTAGATATATCACCGTTGGAATCATTAGAAGAAGAAGACAATGAAGCAATGTGAACTCCATCGGCTAAAGCATGAATTACAGCAACCTGTGTAGAAAGTAAATTTCTGATAGAAAGGAGCTCTCCCTCCAGATCTGATATTTCCCTTGATGTTCTGTTCAAATAGCATGTTTACATCTTAAGAAAAGCATGCTATTAACATGAAATTCAGTAAACTAAAGAAAACCACCACAGTATCTGCAAGTTGCTAGCCACCAATAGAATTGATTTTCCTATGACTGAAGTAACTCATGCTTTCTCTATTTTTGTGTTGTTAGTTCAACTCTCATATGAGAAACACAAAGGAGGCAAGAGCTTGGAAATGAAACCATTTTGTAGCCAAAAAATCAATTGATTCACGCAAGAATAGCACACAATTTTCCTGAGGGTACATACTCTTTTAAACGCATTCCTTGACTAAAGGTGGGGGCACATAATGCAAGCAACAGAATTGAACATCAACAAAAACCAAAAAAAATCTAACTTCTAACTTGTAAAATTGCATCTAAAATAACATATACATGCTAGACGAGGCTACACGATATGTATATCCACATGGTTTGATATGCACACATTCAATGTGCCCATAATCAATAGCCACTAATTGTAAAGGTAGGGGCAAAATCTCCTTCCCAGAAGTCTCGTGATGAACTGCACACTGAGGAACATTGAACATTGAGTGTCCAGAGAAGAGACTCTGGAATACTGAATTCAAGAAGGATATCCAAGACAATAAAATCATCTTGTTCTCCTTTTTCTCTTCTTGAATCCAGTGAATCTGCAATATTGCCTTCTAATCCAACTCCTTAAAATGAGTGAGGAAAAAAATTATACTTTTCTGCTCTCTTTTTCAGTATCTTTTTGAGGCGATCAATATGGGGGAGGTGCTCTAGCTCTGGTTGTTCCAAGTTCATCAGGAATCACCTTATCCTTGTGAACATTTGATTCTTCATGTGGCATGTTCATCAAATTGGGAACTCATTGGAACCATCTTGGAAGAAATAATATGGCCATTTAGCTAGCTGGAGTATATTCTGTTTTACTGAGGAGGATTGGTAACAGTATAATGCAAATTTTACCAATATGCAATTTGATGGACAAGCCGGATTGAACAAAATCAAAGGAGTTTCTGCAATTTGATTTGAGATATCAATGAATGGAAATAGATTTCAATTGAGAATATGACATGGTTGTTTGTCCATGATCGTCTTTGTCTTCTGTTCATTTCCTTTGTCATTTATCATGTCTATTTGACAAAATCATTCTATGGTTTTTCTCATAAATGAAGACCCTCTTCCTAGTTGTTTCCAATTAACTTTTGCTGGTCTCTCAAAAAACAAAGTTGTGTGAAAACAATTTTTTAAAAAAAAAGATAGAGACATGCTATCTGGCAGAGCCAGTGGAATTAACCTTATAAAGGCAGCATAATTAGCATAGACACTTCTGCGCATTTCTTCTGCAGAAGCCTTCTTCAGATCTTGAAGATAGGAACACAAATGCCTTATTTCCTGTGAGTTTAACAAACAAAAATCAGATTTTATTTTAAATAGCAACACAAGCTGTGGAAGTCCATTGACCTAATAGTCATTCACATCACAAATATGGTGAAAAATAAGAATTATCTTGCAAATGAGAGGAGTTTATTTCATACAAAGGAAAATATAAAGATAATTGTCAATTAAATCTTCTAAAAACGAAAGGAAAAAGTTGCTTTACAATAATACTTGCAGAATATGCTCAAAAGATGTAAAACATTTGTTGAAATTTTAACTTAAAATCAATCAGCTATGAGTAGAAGGGTTCATCAATATATAAGCTAAAGTTCAATCCATATTTTAACAAATGTAGAATTATTTCAACATTCTCCCTCACTTTTAACTTTTTATTTACATGCCTACAGAGTACAAGTATCTATGGGTGAATGTATTTGAACTTATTCTAATAATATGTTGAAATTTCATCTCAAAATTAATTAACTATGAGTAAAAAGATTTATCATTATATGAGTCTAAGTTCAATCCATATTTTAAATAATGTTAGGACTATTCCAACAAACTCAAATGGCTAGTTTACAAAATGATTATACACTTGCTTGAGAATGGAAATGAAAATATTTAACTCAAAATAAAACAAGCTGCCAATCTATTGTATGCAGTGAGTGTTGAAAAGTGCAAACATTATCTAACTGAAGTTAGTATCCCGGTTAAATGAATTTATCTGACTATGACACTAAAGACAGATTTTTCTTGAGTCAAACAATATTGTAGATAAGTGTCCAGGAAATAAGTTAGGGTGTTAATAGGTTAGGTTAAGGCTAACTCATGACCTGACTCATTTCTTCTAAATGGTATATGGATCAGGTCATGACCCATTTATTAAAACCTCTACCTATAACCCAACCCAACCTGTTAGAAGTAAATGTGTTGGGTCAAGTTAGTAGGTTAAAACGGGTTAAATGCCGAATGATTTACCGATCAAACATATAACTAAAATATTAATAATGTGAACATAGAAAGCATTCATAAGCAAATCAAAAATATAACTTCCTACAATAAGAAGATCATTCTACAAAAAAAAGTTTAAAAAATATTTATATATGCAGTAATATCAATAACTCATAATAATAGTATACGACAAACAATAATGCAATGAGAGACTTTGATTTTTTGTTAACTACTAAAACATGTAAGACATTACTTTTATAAATCAAGTTTTTATCTTCATCTCTATGAGATTCATAAGTTGTATAAACATAGGAAAAATAACAATTTGTAGATTCTAACAAGTCAAAAGGTTAGCAGGTTGGATTAGAAGTCCAACCCATTAACTAACCCATTAACACACGAAGTCAAATGGATTGAATTGAGTTGAAAACATTGGTCTAAAACCAAAAATAGCAGATCAGGTTAAACAGATTAACGGGTTTAACTCAAGCCATTGACAATTGAGTGGTTCAGCTATGAATGTGTGCAAGTCTTTTTCAACAGGAACAAGAGGTGTGAGCTCTGGTGATTCTGGCAGTATATTGCATCCTTTCTTTATGTCTGTGTTGTAAATTTCAACCTTAATCCAAATAAGATACTTATTAAATATTAATATCACTGCAAAAGCATACTTTATAGTGCTTAAATTGGAATTAAATCACAGTAACTTTTTTAGAGTTGCATTAGCATGGTATTATTATTAGGTAGCCCGTGCCTAAATTATATTTGTTATCAGATAACCATATATTAGGATGTAATCTTAGGAGCCATCTATAAATAAATAATTAACACTTATTAATAAACATTTTTCATTCTATTTCTCTAGTGTCATATGATACCAGAGACTATGCTTTGGAGTTACAAAAAATGAGAGATGTCACAGCCGAAACTACAAACTGCCTCTACTACTATGCCACCACTGGCTCTTCATCTCCCATCGTGGTCCTTCACCCTGCTGTTGTATGCCTCGCCCAGCCCTTTTGCTGGTAGTATTGGAACTGGAGTGTCAACCATGTGTTCGGCTGCTGATTGTGATTGTGACAAGAAGTATTTATGTTGTGGACACATACATCCTACTTATCAAGGTGCCCATGTATTAAGCTTACACACCTTGGATGCCTACATATGCCTAAGCACCAAATAAAATCGTTTTAAAAACTTTTTAGTACTCGTCCTAGTTATATTGATCCATGTACTCTTCTTGCCATCACCATCTCCCATCATGGCCCTTCCACCTGCTGTTGTAAGCCTCATCCAGCCCTTTTGCAGGCAGTATTCTTTTTTCTTGATGGTCTGGAACTGGTGTGTCAACCATCTGTTCAGGTGCTGATTGTGATTGTGACAAGCCAGTATTTGCACTGTGGACACATACATCCTACTTATCAACGTGCCCATATAGGATGTAGGATTGCCATACATCCTACATATATATGCCTAAACACCAAATAAAATTTTAAAAAAAGTTTTTTAGTATTGATCTTGCTATCACCGTCTCCAACCATGGCCCTTCCACCTGCTGTTGTAAGCCTCATCCAGCCCTTTTGCTGCTGTTATTCTTTGCTCTTCACGGCCTTGGAACTGCTGAGTCAGCCATGTGTTCAGCTACCAATTGTGATGGTGATAAGCAAGTATTTGTGCTGTGGACACATGCATCCTACTTATTAAGGTGCCCATGTATTAAGCTTACAAACCTTGGGCGCCTACATATGCCTAACCACCAAATTCAATTTTAATAAATGTTTTTTAATATTGATCCTTGTTATATTGATCCATGTACTATTCATTCAATTCTTCTTAATCAATCAATGAAAAATCTTAGCAATACATCTGTGGAAAGGACAGAATTACTTCACATGTTTCAAACCTTTAGACATTTTTTGTCCATTGTAAGATTTGATATCTCACACATAATTCCTTCCCTTAATGTCGAGGATATCATTTGTACATTAATATACCATCATCTCATGGCTTTTCTTCTCATAGAACTACAGAACTAGACCCCAGCAGCAGGAGATGGAGATAAAAGTTTTCTATAAGGTGGAAGTGAAGAACACTATTGGAAGATAAGTTTACGGAGATCACACATGACCATCACAAGGATTGGGGGGATATTGGAGCAGATGATGCCACCATAATATGCAAGATCCCCAAGAAAGCAGGGTTGTCTGATTTTAGAGACTATCAGCCTAAACTTTTTGAATGGGGTATACAAAATTGCATCCAAATATTTAGTAGAATGACTCAAGCTACTAATGCCTTTACTGTTTTTTTTAATGCATTTACTGTTTAGGGACATCCAAACAACTTTTGTGAAAGACCACCAAATCCAAGATGGCTTTGTAATAGTGTAAGAAGGCATTGA
>JAMKPZ010003682.1:0-41587 GCA_024699675.1 Amphibolis antarctica | reverse complement strand
GCTAAATTAATTAGCACTCGAATGTTCGATTAAGTGTTTTAAATGTTTAACTTATTAGATTAAATATGTTTACTATTTGTAACAGTTCGGACAAGTAACGTGAATGGATATAGTTAGTTAAATAACTGCCACATATGCATATAATTCGTGAAATATGACCGTAGAATGTCACGTGAAATTTTAAGTTCACACGTGATGAGAGAAGTGACGTTTTATGGTATACGACTGGACGATTGTATTAAAAGATCGGCATTTTAACATTCACATGTGACCTTTTAAGTTCACACGTGATGAGAGAAGCGCCGTTTTATGGTAAACGGTCGGACGATTGCATTAAAAGACCGACGTTTTAATTATTTAACTTAATGCTAAATTAATTAGCACTCGAATGTTCGATTAAGTGTTTTAAATGTTTAACTTATTAGATTAAATATGTTTACTATTTGTAACAGTTCATACAAGTAACGTGAATGAATATAGTTAGTTAAATAACTGTCACATATGCATATAGTTCGTGAAATATGACCGTAGAATGTCACGTAAAATTTTAAGTTCACATGTGATAAGAGAAGCGGTGTTTTGTGTTAAAAGACCGGACAATTGTATTAAAAGACTAACGTTTTAACATTCACACGTGACCTTTTAAGTTCACACGTGATGAGAGAAGCGGCGTTTTATGGTAAATGGTCGGACGATTGCATTAAAAGACCAGCGTTTTAATATTAACACGTTATGTTCAATAATTGGTAGTTCTGTGCGCCACGTCTTTATTTTAACGGTAGTTCCATAAAATTCTTGACAAATGCAGAAGTTGAATACTCCTCATAGAATAGTGCATAACGTAATTGAAATTAAACACAACGACACATGGAAAATAATCGATTGAAAAGGGAGTGTTTTTAAACATTTAATGAAAATATTTTTTCAGTAATCGATTAAAATCAAATTATTTTAAAAAAAATTCACCCTAATATTTAAGTAAACAAAAATTCGACCCTAAATTATTTTAATTAAACACTACATAATTAAAATTGAATTATTTTATAAATAATCTACCCTAATATTTAAGTTAAAAAAAATCCACCCTGAAAAGAATTTCAGCTGCTACATGAGAGAGAGTGTTTTTAAATTTCACCTGCTACATGAGAGAGAGTATTTTTAAATTTCACTTACACGAGAGAGTGTGTTTTTAAGTTTTTGAATTTCAATCGTCGATCTCACGATCGACAGACGCCTACAGAATTCACTTTTGTAGGCACCTACAGAATTCGTGCCCTATATATATATATATATATACATAGCTAATTAAGCCAAGATATATAGTTAATTTCTGTGCCGATCGAAAATTTTGGAAAAGAATATTTAAAATATACAAATAAAAAAGTACAAATGTCAGGGGAAAAATATTTGTATATAAAACGGAACATACAAAAGGTTAATAAAATAACGATTTTTCAAAAAATTATGAAAATATGTACTAACTAAAACTAAATACAAGCATTCAGACGAATCTTTCAACGGCATTTGATAAAGTTGAATATATCTCATACAATAAATATATTTGTCCGGCCGGGAAGATGAGATTGAAGATGGTATTTCGTCGTTGTCTGTGTCTTTGAAATTAATAGGAAGTAATAAAAAATGATGAAAATTTTAACTATTATTTTCATCATTAATTCTAAATACATAAATATTATATAAATGTAAAATTAGTCAACTGCATATAAACTTGACATTGAGCATATATATATATAGCTAGCTAGGTAATTAAGTCGATGGAGTGGAGGTTCAATTAATTAATTCGATCGTGGCGCATGCAGATTACACTACGAGAAATATACGTTGAAATGGGGGGAATTAATTACGAAAGGGGGATGAAATGGTAGGGCAAGACGGTGAAAGAAAAGAGGAAAGTCAAGCACCCCCGAAGGAGCCCCTCACCCTTTTTATATTAATCACAAATTTACAATAATATAATCTTAACCCTTATAATTAAAAAGGCAACATATATACTGATGGACACACGTTTTACATTGTGAGCTTCTTACACGTACGTACGTATCTTCATTGCGCCCCCGCGCGCACGTACATGCATGTATATATGCGATCCCATCCGATCGACACATGGATATATCATATATGTATATTGGATCTCATGCGTACCGACTCTTCTTGAACCGCAAAGGCTGCGAACTTCCCGTGAGCGACAAGACGGTTTTGGCCACGTGCTCGGATGACAGCCCGGCTTCCTCAATCTGATCTTGAGGCGATCCATGATCGATGTATCGGTCGGGGAGAACCATCGACCTCAGCTGCACACGCATACACACGTATATATACATAGATCGTTAGTTAATTTTAACTGCAAATTAAATTTATCAAGGAAGGGGAACTAATTAATTATTAATTAAATTAACCAATTCAACTAACTTGCGTAGGCACGACGTACGCACCTTCAAATTTCCATCTAGTAGACCGTTCAAGCACAGGAAGTGGGTGACGTGGGAGCCGAAGCCTCCGATGGAGCCTTCTTCCACGGTGACCAGGATCTCATGCTCCCTGGCCAATCTTCTGATAAGGTCCCCGTCGAGGGGCTTGCAGAAACGAGCGTCTGCCACGGTGACGACGATGTTTTGGTCGTGCCTCAGCCAATCCGCCGCCCGAAGGCATGTTTGGACCATGGACCCGAATCCAAGGAGTGCCACGCGCCTGCCTTCCACTAGAATCCTTCCCTTCCCAATCTGTAGGTGTGCATATATACATCTAAGTACCACGTTGGGATATATATACGTACGTACGAGCGTCTGCGTACGTGAATGTACGTACGTACCTCCAGAGGGACTCCTTTGCGATCAACAGGAAGCGGCACCCCAAGTCCATTTCCCCGGGGGAACCTGAAGCAGCTTGGCCTGTCGTCGATGGCTGCCGCCGTGGCAACCATGTGCATCAATTCCGCTTCGTCCGCAGGTGCCATGACCACCATGTTGGGCAGGCACGCCATGTAGGTGACGTCAAATGCTCCGCAATGCGTCGGCCCATCTGCACCCACCAGTCCCGCTCTATCCATGGCGAACCGTACCGGTAATTTCTGTAGGTCCACGTCATGCACCACCTATATATATATATACATACACACACACACACATATATATATTAGTACGTATGTTACCATATATATATATTAGACACCGAATTAATAAATCTACATGTACAGATAGACATGCATGGTTAAGGTGCATGATACAAGTAATTAATTAATAAGGGCGTAGGTACGTATGTATACCTGATCGTAGCCACGCTGGAGAAAGGAGGAGTAGATGGCGCAGAAAGGCTTGACGCCCTCGGTAGCCATACCCGCCGCGAAGGTGACGGCATGCTGCTCGGCGATGCCCACGTCGAAGCAGCGGTCGGGGAAGTGCTTCTGGAACAGATTGAGGCCCGTCCCACCACCCATCGCCGCATGGATGGCCACGATCTTGTCGTCCACTTCCGCTTCCTTGACGAGCGACTCCGCGAAGTATTGCGTGTAAGAAGAGGTTGGCAACTTGGGCTTGGATTGCTTTCCGGTATTGGGGTCAAACTTCACCACGCCTGCGTCCACCGTCCATCCATCGGAACTTGAATTAAGATATATTGCATACATATGTAACGTACGTACGTACGACATGCATATATGTATGTATATATATACCGTGCATCTTGTCGGCGGCGGCTTCGGCCGGCGGGTATCCCTTGCCCTTCTCGGTCACAACGTGGATGAGGACGGGACCAGGGGCGGGCATGGACCTCACCTTTCCAAATATGGTGATCAGGTCCTCAACGTTGTGGCCGTCCACGGGGCCGATGTAGTACAGCCCCAGCTCCTCGAAAAGACATGCGCCGCCGGCACTGATCATCCCCCTTGCGTACTCGTCCACCTTCGCGGCCATCTCGTGGGTTTGGCCGCCCATATGCTTGGTGATGCCCTGCACATGCACATATATGCTTAATCAGTACGTGTGTGTGTGCCTACTTACGTACGTACGTACATATACATTCATACACGTATATATGTCATGTCATACCTTGGTGGCTTCTCGCAACTTTCGTAACTTGGTGCTGGACTGCAACTTGGTGAGGGCGCTGCTGAGTGCTCCGACCGGAGGAGCGGGCCCGTCGAGAGTGGCTGTGGGCAAGGACACCTGCCGGTTGTCGTTGAGCACCAAGATGAGGTTGGTGTCGAGGTAGCCGGAGTTGTTCATGGCCTCGTAGGCCTGTCCCGCGGTCATGGCTCCGTCCCCGATCACGGAGATGACATGGTTGTTCTTTCCCAGAAGATCTCGGGCGACGGCCATGCCGAGACCGGCGGAGATGCTGGTGGAGCTGTGGCCAGCCCCAAACGCGTCGTGCACGCTCTCGTCCCTCTTCGGGAACCCTGCGAGCCCCGACGTCTGCCTGATGGTGTGCATCCTTGACCTTCGACCCGTCAGTATCTTGTGAGGATAAGCCTGCGCGCGCACGTCCATTAATATTATTCCTTTCGGATCAGGGGATGGAAGAGGGCATTTGCCAATTAATCAATCAATCAATCACATACATACATACATACATGTACGTATATGTGTGTTTGTTAAAAAGGCCGGGAATCGATAATTAACCCGGTCGGCAGTCGGGTATTTTAATTAATTAATTACTAATTAATCTGACCTGATGCCCAACATCCCAGATGATCTTGTCCTTAGGGCTGTCGAAGACGTGGTGTAGAGCCACGGCCAACTCCACCACTCCCAGGCTTGCGCTGAGATGCCCGCCCGTCTTTGCCACCGTGTACACGATCTCTGCTCTGAGCTCTGCTGCCAACTGCTCGAGATCCTGCATGTATGTATGTATACATAATTAATTAGTAAGTTCCGTGGATATATATATATATACAAAAAAAGATCGAAGACGCGCATGCACGAGCGTGTGTACGTCTTCGATTAATGGATCGAGACGAACACTGCCGGCCGCCATGTATAGGTAGTTCGATTATGGTTTTGCAGTACACATAGGTAGCCATGAGACACAAGTAATATATCAATTAAGGAGATGGAAGAAGGTAATTAACATATGTACGGTACGGACCTGTTGATCGAGATTCTTCATGTGTGACGGATAGTTGACGGTGTCGAGCAGAGGTGTGGGTGGCTTGTCCCCGGAGAAGTCTACCTTCCGCACGCCCTTCTCCTTCCTGATCTTCATCAGATTCCCTGCTTCGCCGCCGCTCGCAGTAGCTCTCACGACCAGCTGCGCGCGCAGTGGTGATCGATCATGAACAAATTAACGAGAGATCGAGCTAGAGCTGGCCCAAATTCGTCAAGGTGCGTGCATATATGCATGCTGAAATTTATTCAGTCTATGTGCGGGAGTGTACATATATATGTATGTATGCATGTATATGGCATGGGGATCGACGGGAAGCAGCTAGCTTGCTAGATTGAGGGACATATATATATCTATAAATGCATGCCTGTCTTTTGGAGGAGTAAGAAGCGAAGGCGGGGGCATCTGAAGGCGTTGAATGAGGCTTCAGGAATGCCGGGAGAGTTGCTGCATGCGCTGCAGCGGTGAGCGAGCCCTGAGCTACAGCCATGGAGTGGACGGGAGTGAAGTGAGGATATGAATATAACCAGCTAGCCAGCTGCAAGAAGGCCGGAAGGGGATCGATCGAGGAGATAGCTTCGATGATGGCCAGGGCAACCTGTCACTTGACTCTTTATATATATCATAGTCCGCAGGAAATTGCATGGAACGTCCACCCCCCCCCCCGCCGCCCCCCGCACCGGAGGATCGATAGCGGTGGAACACCGGAGCCCATCGACCATCTAGCCTACTTGTCAAATTTATTAATTAATTGCTCCTTCGTTGACCGGCTCCTAGGTTACGATTAGCCGTAAATCATGGTAATGTATAATTAATTAATCAGTAATAAGATATATAGCTAGTAAATTATAAAATAATAATTTATATAATAATACTAATAATAATGATAGGTAAAAAAATTTCCTAGTTTCCACGCATCTTCCTGCTCGCGTTAATCACATATTAATTAGTTTAAATGATAGTCATCCAACCCACGTACCAATTAAGTCAAACTCGGATGAATTAGCGAACGCCAGACTGCTTGTCATTGTGGACTAGTCCACCTGCCGCCACGTTCGTATTGCGGTCCGTGACCGTTACCGCTTCGGCCTGTTTCTTTTCTTCCACGAAAATATTTCATAAACGGCAACAACTTCAATTTCACGATATTTTTTCTTTTCCCTTTAACCGATCCAACTTCAAGATGTTTTACGTCTGCCTTTCCCAGCGTTATCTCTTATAATTAATAATCTGAAAATATTGCAATCACGCCATTGCTCGGTGTATTTTAATCATTTTAAAATGCGTGGCGACCAACGATTTCTTCCCACATGGCTTGTCAAACACGACAGCTTTACCACCTGTCGAGCGTTCAAGCCGCCGCGGACCCACGCGACTATGCATATAAGTAATATGTATTTTTATTTTTTACCATATATTATAATATTTACCATTTAAATAAATGCACCTCAAGACAAACGATATCTTCAACGGTGCTTTCAAGAATGTTATCTCAAGGATAAATAATAATGTATTTAAGGTATGTTTGGTAATAATTTTTTTTAATCATGTAAGTTGGATAAAATTAAAGTTAAAGTTAATCTTGTGATACAAATTTATACGTTAAAATTTAAGTTGAATAAATTTAGAATTGTAAAATAATTAAATAGTAATTTAAATGATAAAAATTTATATAATAATATTAATTTTAAAGGAAAAAATTAAAACCAAATAAAACCTAGTCTTCGAACATTTAACGACACCTATACAAAGTTCATAACTAACTCTCTACGTAATTTAGTTACAATCATACATGTTTATTTCTAATTATTGATTTATTATATTTATGTACGTACGTACGTACGTTTACGTATTTATTTGATTTCGTGTAATTTACTTTTTCATAAGAAATTTGATAAGAGAATTTTAAAATAATTTAAATAAATTTTATGTATACATAAAAAAATTCAATAATTTTAGTGACGATTTATTTGATATATTATTATTAAAGAATTAACTTCTAAAATACAATGATATCTGTTACTTTAAAATTGACGTAAAATTAGGATGCTGTAATTTTTTTCCTTTCGAATAATCCCATCCGAAATCATATTCGAAAATTTGTTTATTCCATATTTAACACATCATCGTGATAAATAATCGGATGCATACACACCCCACCGTCCCCTGTCGTGTCAGCCCTCGGCAACGGTCTGCTTCGCCAACGGTAATATCAATTCAAAATTCCAGAACAATCATCACCACGCACGTTCGCTCTCTTTCCTTCGTTCTCCCTGTCTCTCTCTTTCTTTCTTTTTTGTATTTTTTGGAAAAAACTCTCTCTTCTTTCCTCCGTTCTTGCCCTTACCTGTTTCCGTCCCTGTGCTCCTCCCACCATGGATTGGGGGTCGTCTCCACCCTCCTCCGTAGCCTCCCCGGCGCAGCTGCTCTCCTCCCTCGGCGGGGACCGGATGGAAGTCGCCGGTGCTCCGTCTTTCTCCGCCGCCGAATTTCTTGACTCCATGCTCTGCGTCCCCGGCCCCAAGCTCATCCAGTCCGGCTTCGAGGAGATCCCCTGCAAACAAGGTCACTTACCATCACCGCCATTCGGGCCACCCTTATGCTTTCTTGGTAATTTTTAGTCTCCATGGGTAGTCTGTCCGCGACGCCTCTTTTCCCCCCTTTGCGTTTCCGTAAGCTCAAAGATCACTTGCGCGCCATTACACATATTTCACCATTTCAAACATCTAGCCGTGGTTCCGGTGGTCCACCTCCTAACGAGCCAATCGGCGGTCTCTCTGACGTATGCAGACGACGTCGTATTTTTTGTGAATGCCGGAGGTGGAAAGATAGAAGGGCGCGACTCACGCACGGTGATTGAAGGTGATTCCTGGTATCAAGGCGGAGATGCAATCAAGACGGACGAGAGCATCACGGAAGGTGGCCGATTCCCGTCCCTCTATCAGTCCGCGAGGCTCGGGGACTTCGGTTACAGCTTCGAAGGCCTTGCTCCTGGAGAATACTTGATAGACCTTCACTTTGCAGAGATCGTCAACACAAATGGGCCCAAAGGGATGAGGGTCTTCGATGTCTTCGTGCAGGAGGAGAAGGCAATCTCCCACTTAATCAATTACTTGAGTTCTTGGGTTTCTGATTACACGTACGGGACGTCCATCGGGATCCGAATGCAACCTTTGTGTGTCGATATCGCAGGTACTGTCCGAGGTCGACATATATGCGGTGGTTGGAGCCAACAAGCCGATGCAACTTGCTGATATCAGTGTCTCCGCACTAGAAACTGGTTCGATAACAGTAAAATTTGTCCAAGTTAGTGGCACCCCGGCATTGTGTGGCATATGCGTTAGAAGAGCAACCGACTCACCAGGTGAAATTCCACATTCAGGACGGTGGCCACACTCATTTACTGCCGTAATTTTCCTGCATGCAACCTGAAATTAATGGCCGCCGATTCTTTGCCCAGATGCCATTCCGAGACCTGGGAATCTCTTGTGTTCCAAATGCGCCTCCGAAGTAGAGTCCTCCCCATCTCAGGTTGGTAGGACCAAGCAACAAGCGTTAATGCACCATTACCGTAATACACAACACCTGAAATTTAACATCTGTGATAGTTTCTTGGTTCCGCAGAGAAGAGAGAGAGGGTTGAGCTTCATAACGAAATACGAAAAGAAAATACGTGAGCTGACCAATCAATGCCAACTCAAGGCGAACGAATGCCATGAGGCATGGATGCAGCTAAGCGATGCCAACGAGCAGTTGGAGAAGCTGAGTATGGATCTCGACACGAGCAACTTCGAAAACAATAACCTTGGTGAGTGTGGGTATCAGGGACAGACCTTAATTACAAGAGTTTTTATTATCTCATTCGTTCACCTTTTGATCACAGATTCAACTCTAAGGCAACAAAACGAGAAACTCGAGAAAGTTAACCGAAAATACGAGAAAAGCAAAGCCTTTTGGCTCCTTAACATAAGCAATATGGAACGGAAGGTCAAGGTAAAGTGCGTGGTACCTTCGGCTGGGGCACAGGACACGGGAGGTCTTTCATGCATGTTTTCAAAACTCGTCACATGTTAAGGTCTTTCATGCAGTTTCTGAAGGCGGAGCAGACTCAACTTTCACAGGATGCACACGCCTGTGCCAACTCCATTCCTGAATTAAGTGGAATGATCTCTGCCGTTCAAGACTTGGGTAAGTTTGGAATTCTTTCCAATGGCTGTGCTAGTTCAAGGTATGGGTGGGTGGGTCTAACCGTGACCAACTTCTGTAGTGGCACAGTGTGAGGATCTGAAAATGAAGTATAGCGGCGAACAAGCCAAAAGGAAAAAGCTCTACAATCAGTTACAAGAAGCGAAAGGTATTCTTATTCTACCTACTCCCTGCGTACTCATCGGCCGATCAAACCTCTTCTTCCGTTCCTTCCTGCAGGAAATATTAGGATATTTTGTCGTTGCCGTCCTTTAAGCAGGGAGGAATTGGCGGCGGGCTCATCAGCCATCGTAGACTTCGAAGCAGCCAATAATGGTGGTATTGGATTGATGGTTGGTTCCACAAGGAAGATATTCAAATTTGATCGAGTCTACACGCCAAAAGAAGATCAAGGCAAGCGCATCGTATTATACGTATCACATGCTGCTGTCGTTCTTAATTAAGACAACAACTGTTTTTTTTTTGATAAAATTGACGGAGCATAAATTGATCGAGATCTGCACTCTGCCTTGACAGCCGCCGTATTTACGGATGCATGCCCGGTTGTGACATCTGTGCTGGATGGCTACAATGTATGCATCTTTGCATATGGGCAAACTGGGACAGGGAAGACGTTCACGATGGAGGGCACTGAGCATAATCGAGGGGTGAACTATAGGACCTTGGAGGAGTTGTTTAGACTTGCAGATGAGAGGAAGGAGACGTTTTCCTACAACATATCTGTTAGTGTGCTGGAAGTTTACAATGAGCAGATCAGAGACTTGCTCGCAACGTCTCCATCATCGAAGAAGTAGAATCTAGAAAGTCTTTGTTTCTGTTTTGAAACTTTGAATACATTCATTCATTCACAACCGAAAGTCTTGTCTCCATTTTCTGTTGACTCAGATTGGAAGTGAGGCAAGCCAGCGAAGGAGTTCACCATGTTCCAGGGACCGTAGAGGCAAATGTTGCAAATATAAAGGAGGCCTGGGATGTGCTGAAAGCCGGGAGTAGTGCCAGGGCCGTCGGTTCTAATAATGTTAACGAGCATAGCAGCCGGTCGCACTGGTCTCTTTTTTGCCTCATTTTCTCCGTTTTCCTGACAAGGTGCCATACCTCCTTTTCATCGATCCCACCTTCCGACTTCTTCTTGTTCAGCATGCTCTGCATCATGGTGAAAGCGAAGAGCTTGATGAATGGAGAGTGTACCAAAAGCAAGCTGTGGCTCGTTGATTTGGCTGGAAGTGAACGGCTTGCAAAGACTGATGCACATGGCGGAAGATTGAAGGAAGCTCAAAATATAAATAGATCCCTCTCTGCCCTTGGAGATGTTATATCCGCTCTAGCATCAAAAAGTAGTCATATCCCTTACAGGTAAAAAATTTACGGTTCGCTATCAACTGCTAAGCTCCTTTTAATCTAACAATAAATTACGTTTGATGCTTCTGCAGAAATTCCAAGTTGACACATATACTTCAAGACTCCCTAGGTATTCTTTTGCTTTCCAGCAATATTTTTACATGGCAGCTCTCACCGCGCCTCTTCATCTTTTTTTTCTTTCTTTTTATTTATATATAAAGTGAGAATATTATTGTCGTGTGTTCTTTTTTCATCACATCTTTTTCCATTACAGGAGGTGACTCAAAGACACTTATGTTTGTGCAAATCAGCCCTTCCGAAAATGATCTTGGAGAAACGCAGAGTTCACTGAATTTTGCATCTCGAGTTCGAGGTATAGAGCTAGGCCCTGCAAAAAGGCAGGTCGACACATGTGAGCTACAGAAGGCAAGGCAAATGGTAAGTTTGAAATTCACTCATCTTCCACAAACTTGCAACATCCTGAGCTTCCTTTCCAACATCCTGAAATTCACTCATCTTCAATCAATGTCTTTCTGTAGCTTGATAAGAACAGACAGGAATTAAGAGTCAAAGATGACTCTCTACGAAGGGCAGAAGAGAATTATCAATGCATGGAAAACAAGTTCAGGGGCAAAGATCAACTCTGCAGGAATTTACAGGCAAAGGTATTCCTTGAAACATTGACCAACACAATTCAAAACCATCAAGAAAAGTTATCATAACTTGGTAAAAAGTGACCGACACGACATCCTTTTAGATTTATCTTACCCTTGAATTTTTTCTCCCGTCAAGAAATGTTATCCTTGCATATCTTCTTAACAATGCCCATGAATTTTTTTTTGCTGAAGGTTAAGGAGCTTGAATCGGAACTTCAGTCCAAATCAGATTTGCAAGAGACGGTGGAGCGGCAACAGTTGGAACTTTGTGAGAAAATGAAAACCAAGGAAGAAACTTGCACGGGCCTTGAGCAAAAGGTATATTTTCCAAGCAAAAACTACAGATGACGTTATGCTTCAGAGGCTTTTAAACACATGTTTTTTTCTGTAAACTACAGGTTAAAGAACTCGAACGCAAATTGAGAGAGCAGAGGGAAACAATTTCTACAATACATCAAAATAAGGTCGTTTCTTTTGGTTAAGGATCATATGCTAGAACAAGGAACTAAAGCCCATTTGTTTCTCATCTTCGCCAAATTTATAAAATTTCACAGGTTATGGAGCTTGAATACAACCTTAGTGAGAGGCAAAAAAGAGAGTGGATATTGGAGCAAAAGGTAATTCAGATTAATTTTAACTGTAATTCATATCTGTAACCACCCTTTATTAAAACCCATATGGTTTCATTTTTGTTGAATTGTGACTTTATTACCATTCTCAACAGAAAAAAGCACATCGCTGCTTTGCCCTCCCAAGTTTAACTTCGAAATTCATAAAAGTGCCCTATTTCGCTTTTTTTGACTTCTGGCCAAATTTTTGAATGGACGTAGATATCATTTGATTTAAATTCCTAGATACTTTTAGATTCTAACTTGATCATGATCACATACTTTTAGATTCTAACTCAAGATCGAAATGATTTCCTTATTTGTAGTTCTAATACAAAATAAACGGACCCAATTTGTTGTCAGTTTCTAATTCAAAATTCAAAAATTATTCTAATGAGATCTCCATGTATGAAAGAAAGTGTTTTTGCTGGTTTTACTTATACTTACGTGTGTATGTAATAGGTGAAGGAACTGGAAACAAAGGTGCGGTGTCAGTCAGAATGCATTCTTGCTTTGCAATCGGCAAATGCTTTCAGAGGGTTGTCGAAGGACTGCGAAGAATCTGCAAAAGAAAATGAAGGCCGGGTGTTGAGGAGCATCAATAATAATAATAATAATAATAATAACAATAACAATAACAATAACAATAACAATCCGACTTGTTCGGTACTGCTGAAGGGAGCTGATTCGCTTCAGGAATTAAAGAGGCGAAGGGAAGTTGGCAGTGCTGGAACCTCAGTCGACCTTGATTTCGTGATTCCGAATTCCTCCTCCTCCTCGGAAACGAAGATAACGATTGGCGAAGGGAAGAGGACCAAGAAAATAGATAGGTCAAGGGTGTATGGAAGGTTTCTCAAGACCACGTCATCATCGTCGTCGTCGTCGTTGTGGACTACCGGTAAGGCTGCAGCAATGCAAAGCAGATTCAACAAGGAGCGGCCTGCAGGAGGGCCAACAAGGAGAGGGAGAAGATGAGAGAGGAAGGAAGAGAGGCTGGCACTGGCCTGCTGTCAGTTAGTTTGTTAGGTAGTTATGCAGTCAGTGAGTTGTTTGTTGTGTTTTTTTTATTACAGGACTGGCTGGCTGGCTGATGATGATGATGATGGTCGGGTGTTTGTCTACTTGTCTGTTGATGTATGCGCGTGTGTACGTGCCCAACTAACCAGCCCATTGTTTAACCGTTAAAACGAGAAATACAAGTAGATTCATTCAGGCCTTCCATCACGGCCCAACAAAGCAGGCCCACATCAAACTAGAGAGTTGTGTTTTTGTGGACCTCATCCGTCATCTCACATCGCTCCCTTCCCCAAAATATTGTAACGACGTTTCTCGACATGGGGGTGGTCGTCGGTCCGTAGCGGGATAGGATAGCGTAGATTGAAGAGGACCACCCTCGCCCTCGCCATGGATGCTGCCGGGAGAGGTATACCGACGCCACCGCCCACCCCTCTTCACCACCGGAGACCTCACGTCCACCTCCGCAGCATCGTTGCTTCTGCTCCGCGCCACTCCTCCGGTTCGTCGTTCTTCGTCCCCACTTCCCTGCAACTATTCCACTCTCTACCTGTTTCTGTTTGTCGTCCTCTTATGTGTTTATTATTCTCCAAGGATTAAATTGCATCGGTTTTGTTTTGTTCTTATCATTTCAATACCAATTACCCCCCCAAAAAAATCGTTTCGATGCCGAATATTAATTAGATAAGGTCCGCTCGTTGTTCAGTGACCTTACATGGCCAACCAAGTCCACTTGGATCTTCCACAACGTCTTCCTCTCTTGTCCGACACTTGCCTGCTTCGATTCTCTCTGCAGAAGAGCGCCCGTCGAAACCCGACGGCAGGCTAACAAAGGTGAGTTGAGGCTCCACTTCAACCCACACCACAGCATACAACCTTAGTCCTTCTTTTCAGTACTGGTCGGTACAAACAAGTCGTTGTCCTTCACTACTTTGCACTTCAAATTTTATTCCCGATTTGCACGACTACAACGTTGCTGCAAGGTTACATCCGACAAGGCAATCGCTGCTGATGGAACTTCGATTTGTCAACAGACGTATTCGGAATTTAAGGAGCATCTTCAGTGCCCCCAGCGTCGCTTGCTACAGCAGCCAGGATTCTGGTATCTGTAAGAAATATTTATCTGTTTTCCCTATTGGGGAGTCATTCATTCATCAATTCACGTACCATTTTAGCAAGTTGATGTTCATTTGTTCTACACCTTGTGTTTTAGAATGCCAACTTACATGGAGGAAGAGCTACTTTCCGGAAAGCAACTGGAATACTTAGTCACAGAAACCAATACAGGAACAGGATTGGTACAAAAGCCTGGTAGGAATGATAGCACCAGATCTTTTGCTCCATTGGAAGGACTTGACCTTGCCAAGAAAGCCATGTTGGCCACCCAAGAGGCAGCAACTTTTGCAGAAAAATCCCATCTTTCAGGAGATGATTTTGATGAATCAAATCTTTCAAGGTCTGTGCTTGGGATTTTTTCTTCTGTCTGAATGTTTTTATCACTTATTTCTTCCAACATCTTCATATTCACCCAGCTCAATTCTTGAAAGATCTGCAAAACAGAAGCCAATAATAAGATCAGGACGGCTTTTGAGGAGGCAATTAAAGAAACGTAGAGTACCAAAGAAGCAGGAAGCTGTTCTACATGAAGTTCACCCTAGTTCGATGATAACAGAAGCAAGCAGAAAAATCAATAAGGGACTCAATTCAAACGATCCTCTTAGACTTTTTTTAGGTGTTCCTCAGGCAAGACAACTTCTAACAGTTAAGGAAGAAAAGGATCTATTTATTAAGATAGAGGCATGTTCCACTAAAATTCTTATTTTATATATTATGTTTGAATTAAAATCATTAAATGGAAAATTTTTATTCTATATGAGTCATATCTATTACTTCCCATTGCTCAGGATCTCATGAGAGTTGAAGAAGTGAAAAATAGGCTGCATATGCAGTTTGCCCGTGAACCGACATTGGTTGAGTGGGCTGAAGCTGTCAGAATGAGCTGTAGGGTACTGCAATCATGCCTTGTATCTGGAAGTCGTAGTCGGGAAAAGATGCTCCATGCCAATTTTCGTTTGGTGGTGCATGTCTCTAAGCAGTATCAGGGGAAAGGTCTTGACCTTCAAGATTTACTGCAGGTTAAAGTTTGTTAACAAAAGCATTATTGTTGCTATACTTGAGCTGGTAAAGTAGGTTGGTTTCAAAATGTGATCATTTTTCATTTTCTTAGATACGAGTGGTGTATGTGTTATGTTTCAGATCTAACAACAAACGGTCTACATTATGATCGAACATTTATTACGTACTATAGGAAATAATCCAATATATTTGGTTCCTTTTAATCCATACTTATGATTGAACATTTTTTTTCCTATTACCAACCTCTTCCCTTCCTTGTAACAACAATAATATCATTTCCTGTATCACAGGTGGGAGGAATGGGTCTTGTGAAGAGCTTGAAAAAATTCAAGCCCAAAGCTGGGAGCAGATTTCCAACTTATGCTTATTGGTGGATTCGACAATCTATTAAAAAAGCCATATTTCAAAATTCCAGAACCATTAGATTACCAGTAAGAAATTAAATGCTTTTCATCTGTGCAATGAGTGCATGTTCAGATTTTTGTTCATGCCATTCTTCAACTTAGTGTCACCAAATATTTTTGGGATTTTCTTTGAAAGGTGCCGTGAAAAATTTTGTTCCTGATCTTTGTTTGTAAGTTTAGATGGACATGTATTGACTACATGTTTACAAATATTCCTATCAAGTAGGGTTAGGATAATGGTAATCTAATATTCCTACCAACTAGAAAATATTTAGCCTAAAAAAAATCATAATCATAATTTCTTTTTCTTTAAATCATTTCTGGAGTTTTTCCATGTTACTTCCATATTGAAGTATATGAATAAATGGATCTTTATATGGATCATAGGGTTAGGATAATGTTTTTTATGGGTTGAGTTTCACATTGCTTAATCTTGTACTTCTTTTTATGTATTTTCTATATATAGAGACATCGTATTTTGTTAATGAGTCATTCTACTTCTACTATTTTTTGTCTTCATGTGATATCAAAGTTGAGTATTTTTGAAAGCTACAGAGAGGATACAAATCTTTGTAGTTGTGGTTACCTTGTCATGGTGATGATGGTAGACTCAAAACCCTAGTCCAACAACTCTCATCCACATTCAAGCATCTTGCAGCCAACATGTCCTCTTCATGCACCTCTTCACTCGTGGTCCTTCTATTGTCATTCCTCCTCCTCTCATGGTTGATGCTGGTCTCCTACAAAAACCACCTCAAATAGTATCATTGTCATCTCCAATCATTGTCATTTGATGCTTGAATCATCTTCCATAGCTGCTAGGCCCCAGCAGCCCCTCTATTGCCATTGTCGCAAACCCTCACCACCTTCCCTAGTCATTTCTAATTTCAGCCCTTTTGCTATCTTGCTGCTTTGTTCCCTTTGCCGTTGGCATTGCAACTTTGCCTCTCTGCTCCCTTTGTCTACACATCCCTTTCCCCCTTCCTTCAATTTGACCATCATTGCTACACCCATTAGGGTTGCTAAATGGTGATAGATGAAGAAGGGGAGGGTCTAAGTGCAGTGCACATGATAACGAGTTTTTTTTTAAAATAAAAAAGGTCAGCAAATGGTGAAGTTAGAAAATGGAAAGAAAAAATTTAAAACATGAAAAGAATCATCAATACATTGATCATTAACCTCCAATTTTTATCTTATTTTTCGTGTAAGTCTTGATGCTGAAACAATCTTGCTTTGTTAATATAGTGTTTTTTTTACTGGGCAAGTCTCAATGTTGGGTAGTGTTGCTTTGTCACCATTTTTAGGTAGTTTTATGGTAATTGCATTGGTATCTGTAAGAGTTTGTCTTTACAAGTTTTTAATGTTTTATGCATGTGCTCATGTGATCAATTTTAAACTTGTTGAACATCTGTCACAAATTTTTTTATTAACTAAATCAAGTGTGGAAGATTAAGTCAGTTGGTCGATGTTTTTGTTTGCTTACTGCTTCGTTAAAAAATTGATTGTTGTTCCTACTTACATATTGATGCTATCTACCTGTTGCAGCTACTTCTGTTACAACTCTATTATAGTTTCTACTTGTTCAATGTATATTATAGTTCTTTATGCTTATTTTGTCATTTATTGTTATATTGGGATTACTACAAGTTATATATCTATAAAAGGGAGTATTGGAGTATATAAATAAATGGATTTTTATATGATTTTTTAGGGTTAAGGATAAATTAAACTTTCTTATGGGTTTAGTCATATATTGTCTGTCTTGTATTTGATTTCCATGTGTAGGCTTTATACACAGAAGTTTTAGATCTTATTAAAGAATCATTCTACTTCTACCATTTCTAGTATTCGCACTTCATTTGCACGTCACAATGAAACATCTGTGGCTGGTGCTTTTAGTACAAACTGATGAATCCTATCAATTGGGATGCCTCTTTGTTGGATTTCGATACTGTAGATGTCTGTCTCAAGTTTTTGTCTTGAACATTAAAGAAGCTTCTTACCACCAAGAACCTGCTTATGTTTTAGACAATTTTGGTAGAAATATTATTGCTTGCATCTTTAAAAATATCTGTGAAAATTGTATAAGCTTATCATGCTTTTGTTTCTCCATCAAACTCTCAAAAAAGTTGGTGCTATGTATGGCATCTGATTTGAATACTTCCCATTTTCCTAAGGGAGCTTTCCTTTTTCTCTATATTTATCTTGCTCTTACATGGGCCATCTTTACAAGTTTGTCTTTTTTTCGTTCCATTGCTGCTGTTTGGATTGTTAAATACTTTCCATTTTGAACCTTTACATAATAAAATTATGATTCATTGTTATTGTTTGCTATTGTAGGAAAATGTGTTTGCTACTCTCAAAAAAATTAAAAGTGCAAGGAGGTTGCACATTCAGGAGGAGGGTCACTACCCAAATAATGAGGATTTGGCTAAACGTGTTGGTGTTACCGTTGAAAAATTGGAAAGAATATTGAACACCTCGAGAATCCCTGTGTCGTTGCAGGATTGTGTATGGGCCGAACAAGATGTCACTTTGCAGGTATGATTTATTGTTGGTTCAGCATCCAGGATGTACCTGTACTTTTGCAATTTGAGTCTGGTGATGTGTAATGCTGTATCATTTTGAATATGGATGTCTAGGCAGAAATCCATTCATGCCTTTTCTTAAGCAATATACTTCTGTCCAATAATTGGGTCTCACGAAACCAATGTTTTTTTGTACCTGTAATTTCTTCACACCGAGAAACACTTCCACAAAAATGAAGTAATTTGTTTGAATCTGTTTTTTTTTTTGAAATTTCAGTGTTTCTGAACTCCGATCAATTTGTGGAACACTGAAATTTCAGGTTGGAATACTAGGGTAAACTAGTTGTGAAATACTGAAATTTCAGTTGTCTCATCATCTTGTTTTGCATTGTCTGGGCAGGACATATCATTTATTCCAACTAATTGTTGTTCACAGGAGATAACTGCAGACCCAAAGGTGGAGACTCCTGATCTCTACACTGAAAAGCAGATGATGAGACAACACGCTCGGAATCTTGTGACAACCCTGCCCCCAAGAGAAAGGCAGATAATTCGAAGTAGGCACGGACTGGATGGTGGAGAACAGAAGACACTGTCAGACATTGGAGGTGTGTATGGTATCTCCAAACAAAGGATTCGACAACTAGAGAGCAGGGCGCTTGACAAGCTCAGGGATTGCCTGGATAGCCAAGGGTTAGAGGCTTATGCTAACTTGCTTGTTTGATGTCTTCAAGCACAGACAAAAAGAAAGGCAAACAGAGTAAGTGTCATTAGGTCATTTGTATATTGGGAGTTTAAAAGGGTTCTTGTCATTCAAGAGACTGTTGTTTTTCATATTACAATCGCTAGTGTATTTTCAAAGACCATGTGTATCTCCAAAATGCTGGCTTCTCTCGTGAGGGCGATGATCTTATTCTTGCTAATGAAAATCATAATGATTCGATTCAGTTCGTATCATTGTTAATCAGTTGATTTTCGATTCTTGGTACGATCCATCAATTGGAAATGCACGGAGATCTCGAAATCAACGGCGCTTTCCAGGTTGGTTTCACACAAGATCCCAGTAGCCTCTGTTGGATTTGGCGTTGAGCAGTTCCATCGAGTTTTCCATGCCACTATTTGTAGCGGATTCCTGTGACGAATCTCTGGCATGGAGGGAGTCAGCTGTACGACGCCATTGTCAATAGGATGACAGGGAAAAATGTCCAATTAATTTTTAGCTTCGCCCGAGAAACGACAATTCTAACACCAGCAATTAAGAACAACACTTCCCACAAAGAAGAGAAGGCACCGTGCTTTCTTCCGTTTACCTTTCAGAATGATGATCCACAAACCCACCCTTGTCGAAAAACATACGCTGCACCTCACGTACATATCTAACCGCATACAAGCGTTGAAACAAACTCCGGCACGAATGTATATGATCCATAAATTAATTACGTCGTGGACTTTACAAAAGAAAGGGAACCGAACAAACTTGGACCGCATTCTCACCGGCTAACAGTATCTGAGCACACCAGACCAGTGAGTTCTTCGTACCGATCCTGTGAGTCCGACGTTCGTGATTCTATTGCTGCTGTCGTGCATCTGCTCTTTTTTGGAAGAATATCGACCCAAGTAGAACAGCGATCCCGGTTATCGCAATTGTCAACAGCAAACGCCTCTTCGATCCATCATTTCCAGGATGTCTTCGATTTCGTTCTTCCCCCCCATGTATATTACCATTTCTTTGGTATTTACACGTCAAAGTTCAATGCGAAATTCAAGGTATTAATCTCTCCATAAATATAAAGCAAACGAAAGCTAATGATAACTTGGGCTATCAGTTGGAGTATACCTGGATGATTCTGGTGGACCATTTGGACTGCTATGAAACCGTATATCATGATTTATTCGTTCCCTAAGCCGAATGTACTTGTTACATGTGTCACAATACTCCGTTCTATTTCCACATACTTCCTGAAAATAGACACTATACAACGTAAAAAACCCATCCACCATCATCAAGAATTGGATGGCAACTATGCCATTCATTAGACAAATATAGGACGGTACCTGATGTTTGGAGAGGTCAACTGCAGGCAGCGGAAACTCACAATATTCACATGTCACGATTCTTTGGGGACATTCTACACCTTTGTGGTACTCTAAAACTTCACGCTGCATGGTCCCACTGCATAATGAACAATCCACCTGTTTTCACAGGAAACAGAAGGCAATCATTCCCTAACAACTATAAAATGTAATCAATGGAATATTGTGAAAATTAATATGAAAAGGTTATTTGAGTCTCTATGTTATGGTAAAGAGTTGGTTAGATCAGTTAGATGCTGTTATAGCCAGGTTGTTGAGTATTCAGGTATGTAGCACTAGCATATAAGACATGTTGATTTGAATTTTGGTGTCAAGTTTGTTTGCTGTGTTAAGTAGAGGTAGATCATCCCTTGAAGGTGATCATCTGCTGTTTTTCTCATTTTCTACTACAATAAACCACCATAGATTCCCGTGATTCCTCACATTATAGGTTACAATCCTCACTGTGCTACAGAGATTATCCTAATCCGGTATTAGAGCAACATGGTCGAAGGGACATGGTGGTAGAGATTGTTTCTGTCAGTGAAGCAGTCAAGCAACAACCACTGGACTTAATAAAGAAGATGGAGATCAAGATGGTAACAATGGAGTCCCATATGGAAGCCATGAGTTCTATAGTGGTTGGAAATGGAAGCTTGAGTTGTACAGAGACTGACAAAAAGTTCAAATCAGGTCAGAATGGAGGTCAACATTTGAAGAATCTTAAGGTTGAATTTCTATGGTACCACTAGACCAGAAGATTAAGGATACATCGTGAGCAATTGCTTAACTATCATCAGGTGGAGATAGATGAATGGGTGAAAGTTATGACAATTAATATGAAAGGAATAGCTATAAGTTGGTTCAAATTTATTATGTTGGAACACAAGAAATAGATAGACAGAAGTAGATTGTTATTCATAAGCAACATAATGTTCCTATATATAGAGCCTACATAAAGAGGACAAGATACACTTCAATAATGTGAGACTAAACCCACACACACCTAAAAGCTTAAAACATTATTTCCCGTAATACTCTCCCTTAACTTGGAGCATCTAATTTATACCAAATTCATATACAAGTAAATTATAATAAAATAAATAAGGAGATGCATAACTAAAAATAGTAACAATATTATGCAAGCAAGAAAAAATGGTCAAATCTTAGTTAACTACACTTTAATAGGTGTATACATTATTTCATTGGTGATATTATTAGATTGAGTCAACATACAAACATTTCACATACTAATAGATTGATTTGTTATTAATATTATTAGATTCAATCAACACATGAATACCTACACATATTAAAAAGTTTACGCACATACTCCCACAATACTAATATAATTAGTATCAATCATCTAATAAAGATAATAGGACAACATTGCCCAACATTAAGATTAAATTCACGATATAAAACAACATTGCAACAACACTAACACACATGAGAAAAGTACAACTAATTTATTTCGAGATTGATAATGGAGTATTAAATACCTTTTTCAATCTTGTTTTGCTCTCCTTTTTTCTTTTTTTTAACTTTCATCATTTTTCCATTTTTTTCTCTCCCATTCTTTTCGATTCTTCTTCTTATTCCTTTACCCTTTTTTTTTCACTTCCTCTTTTTTTTTTCTTTCCTCCCTCCCTCTTCTTTTTCCTTTTTCTTCTTCTCCTCCCTTCCTTACCTTGTGTCTGCAACTTGTATTGGTTGATGTGTGGCACCACAAAGTCAACCACTGCCATAGAACGAAAGAAATTTAATATAGATTCTTACTTAAGCTATTCTACAAGCTTTAAATATGGTAGAGAATATCGCAATTGTGGTTGTGGAGAGGATCCAACCAAACTAGGGTGGGCTGCAACTCACCACTGGAGAAGGGACAGGAATTTGAGCGCAATTAGTCAAAAGTGAGTAGAAACTTGTAAGTGACAAAGATTGTGTCAATCAAGGTGGGAGGGAGGAGAGCCAATGAATAGAACAGGTGAAACCACCAGTGATGTGTGACAATGTTGAGATCACCAGATTTAGCAAACAAAAGTGCTGATGGCTCCTGGGAATAGACATAGTTACATCATCACCATGTGGGAAAGTAAGTTAGGAATTACCTGGCAACGAAGAAATAAGTGTTGGTGGTTTTAGTGGCATTGACAAACTAGAAGTAGCAACAAGAAGAGGCTGACTGACAACTACAAAGCAATATAGGGTTGAACGACAATGAGTAGCAATTGGTGTTTAAGGAAGAGAGAGAGTGACAAGTTAGGAGACTGACTAGTGTTTGAGGTGGGGTTTCACCTGGTAGGAGCAAGATTGATATGTGGTGTGGGAGAAAAGGTGGAGAGAGGTGGCAATTGTATCTTTGGTGGGATTGTAGTAGAGGTAGGGAAAAAACAACTTGGATGTGGGAAAAGGGGTGTCAATGACCTAAAAAGCAACTAATGGAGGTGGTGGTTAGGAGGAGAGTGATGACAAGGGTTTCCCTCCTCCCTACTAAGTTTTTTTTTGTTTTAAACTCTTAAAACCTAAGCTTTGGATATCATGTTAGAATACAAGAAATGATTGAAAGTAAATTGTTATTCATAAGCAACATAAGCCCTCTAGATATAGATGCTACACAAAAGGGCAAAACACACTTAAACAATGTGAGACATGTTAAAAGAAATCCAAGGGACAGCCCAACTGGGGTGAATTTCTAGAAGGGCCTAGTCTCTAGATTTGGGGGGTTCCAAATGAGAATTTTCAGGAAGAGTTATTTAACTCCAACAAATAGCAATGGTGGCTGAGAGTACTTATGAGTTTGACAATTTACCCACCCAAACCTTTAGCCTAATTGAAGCTTCTTTGATTTCTTGCTTTATGGAAAGATTGAGTGAAGATATCCAGTTGAATGTTTAATCCTTCCAACCAGCTGATTTATCCATGATATTTTTGCTGGCCAAGGTACAACAGTCTTGGGTTGAAGCATAGAGGAAGACATTCCAGCAGCAGTGGTAACAGATAGGTTGTTGGTAAGGGAGGATCAGTAGGCAGAAACAGAGAAATGCTAATGGAGTGACGTAGAATAATAATAGTTCAGGTGAGCTATGCCAAGAAATTGCTATTTACAAGGCTGTCAACAGCAGAAGAGACAAGGGACAGAACAGGGACTATGCTTCAAATGCGATGAGAAGTTTCATCATGGGCACATCTATAAGAATAAGCAATTGTTTCTGTTGCAGGACTTCAATTTAGTTGTTGAAATTGAAGATACCCCAGCCTTGTCAATGCATGCATTGGCAGCACCCAGATATCATAAGATCAATCGGAACTCTAGCTTGGTGTAAAATCTTTGTGCTCATAGATCAGGGAACACACAACTTCATCAGCACAAAGTTGGTACAGAGCATCAAAATTCAGTTGAGTGGTCAAAAAAACCTAAAGATAATGGTTTCTAGGTATATATACAGATTATCTGAGTATATCCATGAATATATCCATTTTCTAGGAAAATATGGATATCCATATACACACACATTAGATTTATGAATAAGCACCTTGACCATACACATTACATTAGTTAATTATATATACATATTGATTTTAACATACTCTAAGGTCATGCAACTCTATATTTGTAACTTATAAATATTTGACAACTACATTTATAAATTATAAGTTTATTCCTTAGGATGTATGAATAAATAATACAATATACTGACTTAACATTATATACATATGTTATACATTAGAATTTAATGATTATTGAATAGTCTACATAAAATCTAAAATTCAATATTATGTTATCATAGTTACATGCAATACGAATTAACCTTTTTAAGTTTTATGAAGAACTAATAAACAACAATAATCCAAATCATAATTCCACTATGTATGGTCAATCACATTAATCATTTTCTTCCAAATATTTCTATCTATTGTCAAATTTTTTGTTAAATTATATAAATTTAAATCCTTTCTTACAATTGCTAACCAAATAGTTTTAAGTTTACCTCCATTTTTTAAATTTATTTAGCACTAATTAATTCTTTTCTCTTAACTTGTGCATTCCTTTATTTCTTAAAGATATGACTAAACCATCTAAGTCAATTTTTTCTTATCTTATTTTCAATAGGTGTAACTTGTACTTTCTTTTGAATAAAATAACTTTCCCTTACGGTATTACCACTTATCCATTTACTTATACGTATTTTGGCAACATTAAATTTTTGTATATGATCATATTTTATAGTTCAACATTTTAATCTATAAAGTATAGTTGGGCGAATGACAATTTATAAAATTTTCCTTTTAATTTTAAAGGTGTCTTCTCATTACACAATACTTTAGAAACATTTCTCCACCTATCCAACTTTTATTTTATGAATACCATCCTCTATAGTTTTACCAATGCTACTTTATTGTAGATCCAAAGTATTTAAAAGTCTTGCTTTTACGAATCTTATAAATATCAAAGTATATAACTTAATTATTATTCCTATTTTTGTTGAACCTACATGCCACATATTCAATATTTGACTTAATATAAATCTTTTGGACCCTATGGTATCTTCCCATATTCTAATTTAGAACTAATTCTTAACTTATTTTTATCAACTGAAACTATGTTATAAGAAAATAGTATATACCAAAGTATTTCTCTTTGAATTTCCTTAGTTATTTCATCCATAACCAAGACAAACAAATATATACTTAGAGGGGGCCTTTGTTGTAAGCCTAGGTCTCATTGGGTATTCAAATTACATCTAAACAGTATGTATGAAATAATAACTAAAGTGACCATAGATATAAATACGAATGCTTCAACACATGAAATGACCCAAAGTAACAAGAAAGGAAACTTTATTAATGGATTAACCCTTGATTAGAAACAAAAATCAAAATTAAGTCTCTTGATAAGATTTCCATACTGGAGCATGATTGCTGTCATAATGTTCACCGGCATGTTTTTTAGGAATCATCTCTCCACATAGAGTACATCTTTCCAAGTTCCGTGAACAATGCAAAAAATGCAAATCAATATTTGACGTTGGGATGTCTCTTCCGCTGAAAGCACATTCAGACATTAACAGAGATTGAGAATGAGTGAAATGATGTAAATAACAATCGGTTTCAGTCATAATAAAAAAAATTGCAAAAGAATAGCACAGAATGCCAAGATTGCTGTATGTACCAACTTTACTTCATGCGAGCTACATATATGAAGCTAGGTTGTAAATAATAAGCACGCATCTACAATCAAGTAGGAAAAAATTGGCAGCTTGCTAGAATTATTCTTCTATAGAAATTAAAAGGTCCAGTAGGAAAGGGAATGCATGAATCTGTGGAACTACAAAAATCTTTTCATACTTTTCTTTTCAAAGAAAATCACATAAACGAATTCAAAAGAAGAAAACCCACATAACATCGCAAGTAAAGATTACGTGAAAGTTGAAATCTGTTGCCATTCTGCCTCCATCCGAAGTTAGAATATTCTGAAGGCCGATGAAGTTCATCATTCATCATGATATGTTAGAAAATTGATCTCTAAAGCCTATGATAGCAATGCCCATGCATGGTAGGATTTACATCGTCAGGCAGGGGAGGGCTATGGGAAATTAGAATTCATCTTCCATGTAAAAATGCGTTTGTATTAATGTACAAATATTTGGCGTCGAATGAAGGGGCGGAGGACTAACAGATGGATCGGGCAGGAAAATAAAAATAAAAATGTGATAGCGTACCAGTGAGGGCAAACGGTACAGGAGGAAGATTGGGGTTGGATCTCCATCATCGCCTCTCTAATAGATCGAGAATTGTAGGTAGACGCTGCTGAGGTTCTGCACAGACCAGCAGACAGAAGAGCCGGTATCGATGATCTCCCAATTCGATGGGCAGAAGAGGGAAGGAGAAGCACCGGCAGCGGCACCGACTTTCACGGCCGACTTTGCCGTGCAGCACTCGACAAGGATGGTTCGCTACTCACGTTTCCGAAAATAATGACTAATAAATCAATAATATTAGAGGAGAAATAGCCGAGAGATATGCTGCATCGCGGTGGATTTATAGTTATCCTCTTTTCTGTATTTTCCTTCGCCTGTCTAGGTGTGGCTCTGGACTCGTGGGCCTCGGAAGTGGGGGGGGGCGTTGCTTGGTCCGCGATCGCGGCCTATGACGTCATCTTCATCCATCGCTCTCGTCTCCTCCCTCCGGCGCCGCAAGTTCTGCTTCGGTGTCGCCGCTCGCCGGTCCTTCTCGCCGCCGCTTGCGCAGTTCCGTTCCAGGGCAGCGTTGCGAGCCCTCGAAGAAATGCAACAGCAGCGGCGGCAACAGCATTGCAGTCTGGTCCTCTACAACTATCCGTCATTCTCCGGTGCCTTCGCCGCTCTCTTCGCGCATCTCTACCACTCCCGCCTCCACCTCCCCTTCCTCGTCCTTCCCTTCTCCCACGTGGTACCATTCAAGTACTAACCACTCGTCCTCTCCTCTCTCTCCCCCCCCCCCCCCCCCCAATCCTCGGAGGTTATATTGATTTGTTCGTCGTCAACTAATTTTACGGATGAACGAGCAGAGCCGAGGATTTCAACTTGGATTGTATCCGGACGTGTTATCTTCTCGATCTCGTCGGGGCCAAGGGCTTTGCACTCCACCTCTCCCGCTTCCTTCCACAGTAAGTAAGAAAGTATTACCCTTACTGGAACAAACACGCGTCGTCTCATCCTTGCCTTTTTCTTTTCTTTTCTTTTCTTGAGATTGACTCATTGACACGAGTATGTAATCATCGAGATTTGAAGCTTCGTAAGAATGCGAAACCACATCACCAATCCACCTGCTTAGATTTGGTTATCACTCTTCTTCCGCCTCCATTTTTCTGTCGGACCTTTCTCAAATTGCCCGCACTTGTTGTCATTAATATTCCTCTAACGCACTCCTTCGGTCCGTGGCTATCATGCAGTGTTGTGGCCTTTGACCACCGTGACTCCTCCTTTGCCAGGCTCCGTTCCGAGTTCCAGTGCTGCCCCGACAATCTCACACTTAACATCGACACGCGCATCTCCACTGCTCGCGCAGTCTACCACTATTTTTCCCGTAAACTTCTCTCAGCTTCACACTCTCCATCCCTAACCGTGAGTGTACTTGTTCTCCTTCTCCCCACCTGACCGAATTTGATTATTTCTCCACTTTTCAGTGTCTGTCGTCGTATTCTTCCGCTGTTCTTATCTTATCTATTTTCAAGTTTGCTTCTCTTGCCTGCCAGTTGGATGTGCCGCACGATTACTTTCCCCCAACTCTGCTCGATGCCAAGGACCAAGATCGTGTGGAAAGCCTTCTCGGCTACCTGCAGGACTCCGATCTCCGCACTTGGACTCTACCAAACATCAAAGCCTTCAATGTTGGACTCGCGGAGGAGCGCTCCAAGCTGAATTGTCTCACGAACCCTTGTATATTTAACCAGGTTTCTCCACTTGTTCTTTTTTCTTGTTGCATCATGCCACTGCACTTCCTCAATTTCCTTGGTGTGGAAAATTCTCGTTGTTTTTTCTTTCTATCAATCCTCAACTCATAAAACAGTTATTGGAGCTGGATCCTTGTATTCTTATAGAAAAGGGCAAATCTCAAGCCTGGTCCCGACGTGATGCTGCTAAGAAGCTGCTCGACAAGACTTTCAAGATCCACTTGGGAAGAGGAGTATATGGAGAATGCCTGGTACTAAAGTGTCTCTGATATCATAGAACTTCATGTATCCTGTTGGAACGTGTATTCTGTATGTGGTCCATTGATATTGTTCGTATTTAAATGTTTTTTTTTCTGATAATGGTAATGTCTCTATTTGGATTGAGCAAATCGTCTTCTTCCTTTGGAATAGAAAACTAATCGGTTCTGATTTTAAATGGTTGACAAAAAAATTGTTTTTTGATATTCTACAGGGAATCAGGGCTGATAAGAATTCCAAATTAAGTAATGAAATTGGGGAAGAACTTAGCAAATTGAGCTCTTCTGCTGGATTGAGGTTTGGCTTTGTTTCTACATGTTTCATTAATTGAAATAACAGATATTCCCAAGAAATTTACCATTTTCTATTTTAATTTATGGTTATGTTTTCTTGTGCTACTTTTCTTTCGCTTAAATGCTTATTGATTTTTATACATTTAATACAACTTTTTTTTAATGTACAACTCGTAAAGGAGAAAGAAACAAGTGAAAACAAATCACTCTCAATTGACATGATACTCGTTACCTTGTATATAACACAAGCATTTAGCTGATAAGGCACTTTGAAGCCTTGTACTTATCTATGCCAATTTACAGCAACCTTTTTTTGATTTTGACCTTTTTTTTTAGTTTTTCAGACCTATTGGTGCTGTTGTGTTCATGCAACGTGGTGTTCTGAAGATATGCTTGAGGAGTACTGATACCACCATTGACACTTCTGAAATTGCCAAGGTATGTATATATCATCTCCTAAAAGTGTGGCTTAAACCCCATTATTTTTCTTTGTTATTTTTAGCATCCTATACGATATCTGAAATTGCTGATGTTCATGTGAAGGTGTATGGTGGTGGTGGCAAGCCTGGTTCAAGCTCCTTTGTACTAAATATGGATGAGTACAATCATTGGACTCGTGTGAAATCTTCATGAACGGATAAGGTAAAACCCTATCTGATTAGCAATAGATTTTCCTGGTAACAGGGCATCAAGCTTCCATATTATGATTTTCAACAATTTATTTGCTATTGAATTCCACCCTCTCTGTGTAAAAGCTGTTTCCAATATGAATATCATGATTAGCTGTAGCTGGGCATTTTCTTGTACTCTCTTTGACTGATACTGCAACTGAAATTGCAAACCATAATATATTTAAGCTCTTGAGAGGAAATAATATATTATGATTCTTTGTTTAGAAGTGTATGATATTTAAATTCCATCAGCAAAGAATAGAGCAAACCAGAATATCTCTATATCGAAAATTGTATTGAAAAATGTAGGTCTGATAGATTAATTCCTTGCAAGTGGCAAGTCCAATTGTTGGGTTTGAGACATTCGAGGTCTAGATGTTTTGCTGATGCGCATGCTTCAAAAATCGTTGTGTATGCTGAGGGTAAATTTTTTCACCCGTAATTAATTAAATTTAAGTTGAATGTTTACATTTTAAAATAATATTAGAGTAAAAAAAGATCTTTTAAGTTCAAATTCTTATACATTCATCCAATCTAAAAGTAAAAATAATTGTAGAACTTAAAATGATCACAAGTGGGGTAGAGTATTAAAATAATGTCACACTAAGAAATGAATATTAAACTTATATATACATTGAAAGAGACATTGGTTGTTAAATGGATATCTAAATTTCAATAAAACCTCAGGAAGGAGCCATCCACAAGTTTAGTTTCCTTGACGGGAGTTCAGAACTCTCTGTAGTGCTCATTGGGAAACAAGGGGACCATCCACTTCATATCCTTGACGGGAAACAACCTCACCATTTCCATCCTAAAGAGCTTTGGTTGTCCACGTTTCTCTTCTAAAACCGTTTCATGCATTTTCTTGGGATACTGTGGTGATCATGAGGGATATAAATGTTTAATTCCTTGGGCATATTTTTCTGAATGCTTATTTCATTCTAGAGGCAAAGTTCGTTCTTATGGTTTGGGCCTATGCATCACATCATTCTACCACACTGATTGGATTGTTGATCGTCAACCCATTGCCTACAATCTAATTTCCATGTTTATTTCTCTGGATCCAAGCATTTTGTCTACTCATGATGCTGTCATTCCATCTTCCATCGTGCTAGAGCCTGTTTTCCACCTCCCCTGTATTAATAATCTAATTAATATTAATATCAATATATTGTTGTAATTTTAAAATAATATTTTAAAACATTGTTACATTATGTTACATTAGAATTTTGAATTTTATTTCAAAAGCTGTATATGTTGTACGCCTGCTTTCTTGCATAGAAGAAAATTTAATGGATCATTTGCACTTTTTCCAAGGAAAACAAATTATTTCTTATTGTTTCACTTGTGAATCAAATTAATGGAATTTTGATCGTGAACAAAACAAATAGCTTAAAATACGAAGAGTTCCTTAAAAACATTTTGGTTTGAAGCTATGCAAATCAAACACATTCTCGGTTAAGGTTCTTAAGGATTTTCCCAATAACTAAAACTAAAAGATTTTCTTATATTATTATAAATATTCAACGTAATATAAAATTAATTTCCATTTTTACCAGGTGTGGGTGGGGGGCAAAGCCCCATCAAGATCCGTCCTTGCTTACCAATCATTCTATCATTCACACAAGAAGTTGCAGTTTGTGTTTGTTAAAAAAGATTTGTGGAGTGATTTTTTAATTATAATTATTGTAAAAGATCGGTAGATTTTTTTATTGTGGACTTTTTGTAGAGTATATTGTAGGGATCTTTTTATATTTGATGAATTATTATAGATATTTAATATTATATAGTGAAAAAATTAGTGAATCTTTTTTTACTGAATAGAGCCTGAATTTTTCCTCTTACCTACATTAAGTGGAAGTCGAAGAACACTTTGTTCTTATTTGTTTTCTTAATTTTAATTTTAATTTTACATAAATTTTTATATATTATCATCGTTGCATAAATTTTTATCTTATAATTTATTATATAATTCTATTATCATTTGTAAAATTATTTTCAATTTTAACTTTTCATAGTTATTAAAGTTAAAATTAGATAAAGAAATGAGTAACAGACATTTGCTTACGTCCACCCTATGCTCTTGGTGTTTGCTAACTTGACCATTTAAATTACATGGCACTCATCGTTTCTTTAAACATGATCGACCGAATCTGATGTGAACCCAAAGCCCGCCCGTAACCACGTCTCCAATTATCCTATATTTGTATGTATGTATACATAGATATAGAGACTTCTGTTGAATTTGGATTTATGTTTAGACTAATGTTGTGGACACGTGTCCACTAATCTATGGCTTGTATGAACTTTCTTATGAAATGGTATTTTACGGCGGGAGGTTCTCCGACGATGGATTTTTCCTTTTGGGTTGCTTATCTTTCGGTCGCCACCATAGGCCGATCTTGACGGGATCCGGCGCTCCGCTCATCTGCGGGAGATGCAGTCGGAGATCCGGGATCACATCAGAATCACCCACCATTCTTTTTGTCCCCGTGGCTGTAAGGTTAGCATTCTTGGCAGCTGAGCTAATACATGGTGGAGAGTACGTACTTGACAATTTGTTCGTCATTCATTGACCGGAATTTATAGGTGCAGAAGAAGAGCAATATTTTTTTAACTTTTAAGAATACGTGATATCTTGGCACATCGTAGAAACGTCAAGCTAAAATTGGCAAGAAAGGAATAAGCTAAAAGACTGGGCATCCGACAACTTGTACCCCCTTTGCAGTTGGGCACCTGGCAAGGTCACAGTGCTCCCCGGCGGTGCCCCACCAGTCGATGCTCTTGTTTTCCATGCTGAGCGCGAAGTACAGCAGCACTCCCATGAAAGCCACCCCCGCGTCGAGGGCGGCGGACAGAATGTAGTTGTATCTCTGCCACCATTTCTTCCGGTAACGGAAGACGAAGAAGTTGAACACGGTGCCGACGGCCACCCAGGAGTTGTAGTTGAGGGCTGTGGCGGGAGGCATGTATGCGGTGGCTCCCAGCAGCACCGGGAGGTTGATCAAGGGGATCCAGGACCGCTGGGGGAAACGCTTGTGGAGGAGCCAGACGAGCACCGGTCCCAAGGCCCCTCCAAGGAAGAACCAGTTGAGCGCGCCGTAGTTTCCTAGGGGGCCGAAGATGCGCCTGGGACCCACGAGCCCCCAGATCACGGAAGCGTCGAAGAACACGCGGTCACTGGGGCACGTCCATGGACTGTTGGGAGGTAGCAGTTCTTCCTGGCATATGTTCTCCACGGAACCCAGCAGCCACCAGGCAACGCCCAGGTTGATCGTTCCCGCAAGAACAGTGCCTATGAACTGTTTTTTTTTAAAAAAAAAATTCGACATAAGACTTTTTATTCGATGTATGGGAAAATATGCGAAGACGGGAGAAACATTAACCTGGACCAGAAACATTGACTTGGGAGGAATCTTCATGTAGTGGCCGAGTTTGAAGTCGGCGAGGAAGGAGATTGCCTGCGTCATGCTCATGTAGCCGTAGACTTTGAAACACACGTTGGCGATTGGTCTCCCCGGTAGTATGATTCCCATGACATACTCGGTTATGATGTTCAAGCCTGGAGTCTGGGGGTTGCCATTTTGCAGGATAACAAGCCACATCGATCAGAGGAGGATGATTGATATTGATGCTCCTCGTGGAAGTGCCAAACTGATGTTTGTATGTTAGAAAGAAAGAATCCAACAAGTACCTGATTAGTGGTGGCGGTGATGATTGCTATGGGAAGAGTGAAGAAGAAAGCCATGGCACACGCGAACACGAGACCCCACCAAGGGAGTTGGACCTCATCTCTCAAAATCGTGCAGAGGATAAGGGACACCAGGACGGAGAGCAGCATCAGAAGATAGAACCACCATCCGGGTATGTCCTCGTACCTCCTCATCAGTCTGGTGTGGATGTCTTCCTTGCCCTCGTAGGACGCTCGGAATCGATCCCGTATTTCTCTGCGAATCAAACAACGCATGCGTTTTTTTTTTTGTCGTTTTGACGAGGTATATGAAGGACAGAAGGTCCGTTGTGATGGCCGCTAACCTGCCGTAGAAAAGTGCGACATGCGTGATGGTGGACGCTATGGTGGCGAAGCCGAAGCCGTAGGTCAGGGCAAAGAACATGCTGAGGTGGATGCGCCCCTGCTTCTGGTACTGAGCCAGATCGAGCTCGAACTTTTGGTTGACGATGGCATGTATGTCGTAGGGCTGTCCTTGGGCGGTGAAGAGGTGGGAGGAGAAGATGGGGAAGGTTTTGGCGTTGAAGAGGTCCAACCCCCAGTAGGCGATGGGGATGGCGACGTAGACGATGATGACGTAGCCGACGAATATGTTGGCGATGGCGAAGAAGGGGCTGACCAGAGGGCTGAACATGAAGGCGGCGATGGCGGACCAGTCGAGAGTGAAGGCCCCAAGACCGAGGCCCCTCAAGCCGGAACCCAGCTGCTGGGCGGTGACGGACCTGGAGAAGGCCCAGCACACCCAGGAGATGCTGGTGAGCGTGGGGAAGAGGTAGCCTGGGACGACGTACCATGCGAAGCTGCAGATGAACGCGATCACGAAGAACTTGGCACGTGACATGCGCCGCTCCTCCTTCTCGTGCAGGGCTCTGCGGCGTCCATCGTCCGTCAAAAAAGCTTAGAGGGGAGTAGGGTGGAAGGGCGGGTGCGTACCTGAACAGAGAAACTTGGACCAGAGTGCTGGGCCACCACATGTGGGCTGGCTCGACCACGTACTTGCGAAGCAGGCCCGCCCACCCATATCCCAGCACCTGCAATTAATCACCGATAATATTAATTCCATGGCATAGATGTTGCGGATCGAGGAGGGAGGGGGCGGACCTGGGTGGTGATGATGAGAACCCAGGCGGCCGAGAAGGAGATGCTCCTCTTGTAGAAAGCCCTGATGATGTTGACTATGCCGACGGCGTAGGCGGAGCCGTTGCCGAAGGCGTAGCCGGCGTTGGCAAAGATGGAGATGAGGACGTGCTCCTTCTGGTTGAAGGGGCCGGGGTTGAGGGAGAAGCGACGGCCGAATAGTCGGAAGGAGGTGGTGGGGAGGACGGCGGCGAGGAAGTGGCCGGCGGGGAGGGAGGCCACCTGGATGGAGATCTGGGTGATGATGAGGGGCTCCGTGCGGTAGGAGAAGAACTGGTTGAGGAAGGACATGAGGGCGCAGGACAGCAGCCCCAGGAACCACATACGGAAGGTCCAAACCGGGAGGGATGGGTCGTCCGTGGTGGTCACCGTCAAGCGCACCTGCTCGATAGGGGAGATGTCCTCCTCCTCCGTCGCTCCCATGCCCGACTCCACTCCCTCGAAGCTCCCCATCGTATTCACGCTTGCAATGCCTGCGAACACTTTCAGTTGGGATGATTGATACGTATATGAATGGCTACTGGACCACCGAGAGGGACCGCGCACCTCTATATATATATATATATATATATTCCCACATTCGGAAATTCTTGCATCAGAACAACCACCCATCTCAAAGTGCGTTGGCGGAAGATCAGGAGGTTTGCTCTCGACAACCTGTATTTATTTATTTATTTTGCGAATCTCGACAAACAGCCGAAAATAATGTATTTGACTCCAAATCGCAGGAAAAGAAAAAATTTCGTTTAACCTTCAAGGCACTCATTCGCATCTTCTAGCAGCAAATACCTTTTACAGACGGTCGCGAATCCTAAAATTTCTCGGTCAATATATGAATCCCTGTTCACGTGCCTCTTGTTGCGCCCTCCGCATCATCACCGGCAAACACTCACTGTTCTATATTTAATAATAATACTTATTATCTTATATTTAATAATAATAATGACAGAGTCGATGATGATAATGACAGAATCGTTGACGGGGGGGCGTAGACTGTTTTGTGTGATTTCAAACAATCCGGCCGGACAAAGAGGCGCGTACACACGTGTCACGGCGGATCTTCGGTAATAAGACGAAGAGGCATCAGGCATTGAATGTATGGGTAAGTTGTGACAGCTGTATCATTGTCGTTTTGTGTAGTAATTATTTTTTTAAAAAAATTAAGGTTACAATTAATTAAAAAAATGGTATAATTATCGAATTACAAGAGATTGAACCGAACAAAAGAAAAAACAATAAGTTTAAAGTTTAAGTTGAACGGGTTAAACAAAATTTACCAAGAAAAAAAAAAGTAAAATTAAATTAAGGATGATTATTAGCAACATCAATTAAGTTAGCCTGAAACAGAAAAAGTGGATTCCTATGTAGGAACAACAGTGCTAAGAATGGTCAAGTACGATGAATTGATGAACTTAGAGACATTGATGGTTGAACCATCACCTAGTTCGGGATTTTAACTAAAAAATAGCAAGAGAAAAAACGTGAGAAGATATTTAAACAAATGTTGCGAAAAATAAAGTAATTACAAGTAATCTAAATAAACCGCAAAAAGGCAGGGGAGATAGTACATAAAGTCAAAGAAGGGAGGTTAAGGTTGAAATAGTCTCACAGATTAAAAATAAAATGTTGAATGTTATCAAAATAAATAGCTCTTAAATTGAAGCAGAAAAGACCCTACAACTGATGGGCAAAGAAGTTGGTATAGATGTATCGTGTTGTGTCAACTCAATACGACATAAATTTTGTATTAATTTGTGTCGTATCAGCGCAACCTACAAAGTCAATAGGTCAGTTTAGGTACAATTCGTTGATATGAAATTATTATTTATGTAGATCAATGACACGATATTGATCGATATGATTTTTTAATTTATTTTTATATATTTAATATTTAAATAATTAAATTTTAAAAATATATTTAATTAATTGATAAATAACAATAATCAACCTTCAACATTTAAGTATTCAACAATCAATATTTAAATTTAATTCAACAATCAACATTCAACAAGACAACTTAATAAATAAGACAACAATGTATATAATTAAATTAAAATATTTATTTATTAATGAATTATATATTTTATATTTATATTATTACAAATTTACAATTACATTTAAAATTTTTTTACAACAAAATTAAATTACATTTTAAAAAAAATTACAAATTGAAAAATTACAATGTTTTAATTATGAAATGTTTAAGTTTAAGAGTTACTCTGTAAATTCTTCAATTTGATTTTATTCACGAAATTGAGCAAACTCCCAGTCTTTTACACACATTAATGCTTCTATTATATTTTCTTTAAGCTTGCATCTTCAGTCATCAAGCACGTTACCACTCATGTTGAAAACTTATTCATAAGCTACCGAAGACATTGGAATTGTTAATAAATCATTTGTCATTATTGATAATATTGGAAAAATCATTGATTGTTGCCTCTACCAATCTAAAACATCAAATGTATTTAAGTTAGAATGTTGAGTAAATAATAATGATCGATGATTGGTTGAATTAAAAGTAATTAATTCTTGTTTAGATAATATACGATTATAATTGTATGATGATGATGATGTTAGAATATCTTCATCAAATCTTGGATCTTGTAAAAATGCCCAAGAATTTGAAGATAGTCTAACATTTGATTCTAGTATTGTAGACATTGATGGAAGAGAATGTTCTATTCTTAATCCATATCTTTGTATGTATAAATCAAATATTTGATTTAATTATTCTTCTATTGTATTAATAGTTAGTCCTAAATCTACACCTAAACTCATTTGTATTCTCCTAATTAATTTAATAGCATATCTTATTTTACACAGATCTAAGAATGTATTCAAAATATATAATTGTGGGATTTCATTCTAATATTTTAAAATTTTTTGTTTCATTTTATTTACTATTGGTTGGAAAAATGGATGTCTCGTATTTATTAAAAACTTGTGAAATATCATATAAATGATGCAATGCATAGACAAATATAGTAGAATAATAAATTTCTGATAATCTAAGAGTCTTAAAAATTCAATAAAATATTTTACAATTTTAAAATGATCATCAGTTAATTATTTTTGATAATCATCAGAATGATGATGATTATCTATAGACATTATTGAAATTTCATATGATAATATACTTTCTAACATTAAATATAATGAATTCCACCTATGTTGAATATCTAAAGAGAATTTTTTATATGATATTTCAAAAAAATCACATGTTTTATCAAATTATTATTGCTGCTTTTCTGAACTAGTTATAAAACTTACAATATCCCTAACATTTTCAATATAAATTTCAATTTCTTTTATACCTGATTGTACAATAATATTAATTATGTGACACATACATCTTTGGTGAAATAATTTAAAACCATTTGGTGGACTTAATCTAGTTTTAAACATTGGTATTGTTGCAGTATTATTAGTTGCATTATCAAAAGTTATATTACCTATTTTATTTCTAATTCCATACTAATTAAATTTTTTCATAATGTTTGCAAAAATTGTTTCAGCAGTATGTGGATGTTGAATTTTTCTAAATTCTATTAATCTTTTTTGTAAAATCTAATTTTAATCAATATAATGTGCAGTTACTGCTATATATCTATTTTTAGTTTTACCCGACCAAATATCTAAAGTACATGTTATACATGTTATTATTGTACTCATAACATTAATACATTCTAATTTAAGCATATTAAAATTATTCATAATATCTGACCTAATAGTATTTCTAGATACATGTTTATATTGTGGATAATATGCTTTACTAATATATTCATCAAATCGTTTATTACCTCTAAAACTTATTAGTAAATCTTCTTAACAAATAAATTTAGTATACAAGTCTTTAACCTTTTGAGGATTATAAGTCTATGAGCTAACACTACAATCAGGAGTAAAAGAAAATTGAGTTTGAATAGTTTTATCCTTATTCTTATTTTTACATGTACTAATATGCCTAGTTAAAGGACTTGTACTGTCAAATGTTTTACAAGAGAAGTTAGCATTACAAAGTTTGCAGAATGCTCGTTTCTCTGAAGTGTCGTTCACCATAACTTTTATCATTATTGTGTATTTTGACTAGATGAAAGCTCTCTTTCGAGATTGCCTCGACAACACAGTTGAAGTTGAAGCTCCGATAGTTTCCATTGACAACGCCACTTTAGCTTTAGAAAAGTTTTGTTGAAGATATTCGTAGTTTTCAGAACTTTAACTTTGGCAGTGAACCATTATTTGTGATTTGTGAAAGTGAAATGTGAATTAAGTCAAAAAATTTGAGAAATTAAGATTTGAGATTGGAATGGAGGAGTTAAGTGAAAAAAAATCAACCCAACTTCCTTAATTTATAGACAATTTCATGCGACAGCCAGTCGCTTGTTGTGCGAAAGCAGGCCACTTGTTACATGCTGCGCCCGTTGCACGCCAGCTGCCTATTGCACGTTGACCTCATGGACCCAATCGTTGCGTGTCGGTCGACCGTTGCCCTCTTCCTCTTCGGCTCTTCTTCTTCTCTTCTTCTTCTCTTCTTCAATTTTTCTTCTTCTCTTCTTCAGTTCTTCTTCTTCCCCAGTTCCTCTCTTCTTCTCACCTCTTCTTCCCCAGTTCCTCTCTTCTTCCTGGAACTCGACATTGTGATTCGACGACTGTTCCCCCATCAACCCCACGACCTGGTGATTGTTCCTCCATCGGCTTCAAGACCCGCTACACGACCTCATGCCTACACGGTCATTCCCCTGCCGACCCGCACAATCGTTGCCGCTACCCCCCTGCCGACCCACACAACCATTGCCGCCACCCCCCTTGCCCCTGTCGATAGTCCACCTCACAGTCTTGTGTTGAATCGGACTATGTTGATTTCGTATCGTACCAATCCGACATGAACTACCTAGAGGTCAACCCAAACACAAACTACGGCACCAGTAATTATTCGTGTCGCTGGACCAGACCAACACGACTCAATTGACATTTATAGAAGTTAGTTAAAGAAGAAAACATTAGTAGTTTCTTCGTAGAGATTACAAATGCCACAGATAAGGGAATGAATGATATTTTTTTGTTAAGTCTGATTTAGTTAAAATTTTATCATTCAACTAGCTAAGTGAATTAAGTATGGTGGTTTGTTTTAAAAAGGTAAAGCACACGCCACCATGACTTCCAGATAGTTTTGTAAAAAGATTTGGCCAGAAAGCTACACTGGCTCCCAAGCCAAGAAAAAAGGAGGAAAGAATTTGGTTTTTAATTCGAGAATTGGAAAATAGGAAAATGCTTTAGCCACTGTCAATTTCTTTTTGTTTAATACATGGTTGTAGATGGAAGAGACGATAAATTTAAGAGAGTAGCGGTTAAACCAGTGATTTTCCCAAAATAAGGTGTGTTTGTCATTCTTGTCACGCCTACAAAGAAATATTCTGATTGACAATATCGTACATACAGAGAACAAATGTGCATAACGTACGCCGTGGGGAAATGGAGATTCTTTCCCCATTCAGTTGGAAACCTCCTTCTCCACCTAACGAGGTTCCCATTTCTCTTAGCACACCACTCGTTGGGGGTCCCATTTCTCTTTCAACACATCAACACACAAAATGGAAAATTTGACAAGTAGATAAAAATCTAGAAATCACAACTTAAAAAAAACATTCGGCATTCCAACCATTCATGAGTTCATGACAACCAAAAGTGTCAACACAATAGTTTGCTAGGAAATTAAAAAAAAACCACATACAGGAGTGCTAAGTGGATCTTCCATTTTAACATTCATATACATTACTGCTGTCAACCATTAGCTTCAAAAAAACTAATCCCACTTCCCTGGATGCAATACACAGACCACTCAAAAAGTTGCCAAAAGTCCTACCGAGCCTAGCGTTCGTCAAGCAGGGGCATGCTGATGGTCAGGTCGCAGCTGCGGTTCTACAACTTGTAATTTATAAATAATTATGAGCAATTATTCAGCAAGTTCTACTCACAAATTCCTACTTTTGACAATTTAACAGGATCATTTAGAGAAAAGAGGTATTACAATTGAAGTCAAGTGCAGCAGTAAACTATCAAATTTTTCTTCAACTCTTAACATTTCATTCATGTATACGAACAGGAAAACAAGAAAACATTCCGATCAGTAGCAGAAAATAGTCTGAAACAGAGTCTTTCTTCCACCCCATGTGCAGTGAAACCCATCCTCTTCCTTCTCAGAAGCTCGTCCACGCCCCTCTCTACCCATCGGGCTCCAAGGATCGAACTTAACAGAGTTCCCTTGGTGGGCGGCCAATCCCGCTCGATCCTCCCAAGTGAGCGCATCAGACGTGCGCGTGCGTGGCCGAAGCCATCGCCACTCCCCGCACTTCGCCTGAACATCGCCCAACCACAGATCTGAAGGTGGCTCCACCCCGCAACCCTCCAGTTCACGGTAGAGAGAGATGGCGATGGGTCTCGCACGCAAAAGGGGGAAAAAATCAAGGGTTTTTGGGAAGCCGACCCAATGTTCTGAAACAATGCGGGTTTGTTCCCTTACTTCTATCTTCTAACTTCATTCCTAGATGGTTGTTCAAAAACTGAAGGTCTTGAGTAGAACTTACTTATTTCTTGAAGAAAATCTCCTTCTCCACTTTCACTCCACCTCTACGACACTCCAAGTTGAGCACCTGCGTCGTCCATTCAACATTTTAATGATTCCCTAACTTTTCTTCCTCACACACGAAGGGGATTTCAGCTCTTACTTGCGTCGTCCTTCCTTTCTGATCCACACCTCCAACCTAGGCGATCCTCCTATCGTCGATTGGAAGGGTTCATCTCGCGCCCTTCCGCTCTCCCTGCCTCGCCGATGGCCCTCTCGGTCGGGTCTGAAAGGTGAGTTGTCCTTTCGAGGCGTTGGGTGGGTAAAGTTGTCGATCGTGTCATATTGGGCCGATATGGTACGATTTTTGTGTTGGTACGGTTTACATCATCAATGGATTAGTTCATGAACAATTTGTGGTACGAAAAAATACTATTTATGTCGATCAATGACACGAGTTTGACCAACATGATTATTCTCGAGACTCAATGCTGCGACCCAACAATCGACCCAATGACCCAATAGCCGATCCAAGACTCGACAGCCTATCTCTCCCGCCGGCCACACGACCCATTCACAGTTCAACCTCCTCCCACCCACGTGACCATTCACCCCGTGGTCTCTGTCGACTCGCACGGCCTTCTGCCCTCCCCCCTCGAGTGAGAGGGAGGGGAGCAGCAAGCTCAGTAAAATATTTAAGTTTGTAAGTTGCTTAGTAAAATTTTCAACTTGATCTTGTTCACAGAATGCAACAAGCTCCTAGTCTTTTTCACACATTAATACTTCTATTATATCTTCTTTAAGCTTGTATCTTCGATCATCAAGCACGTTATCATTCATACTGAAAATCTGTTCACAAGCTACTAAAGACATTGGAATTGTTAATAAATCATTTGTCATTATTGATAATATTAGAAAAATCAACGATTATTGCCTTCACCAATCTAAAACATCAAATGTATTTAAGTTAGAATGTTGAGTAAATAATAATGATTAGTGATTCGTTGTATTAAAAGTAATTAATTCTTATCTAGATAGTATAAGATTATAATTATATGATGATGATATTGAAATATCTTCATCAAATCTTGGATCTTGTAAAAATGCCCAAGAATCTAAAGATGGTCCAACATTTGATTCTGGTATTGTAGACATTGGTGGAGAAGAATGTTCTATTCTTAATCCATATCTTTGTGTGTATAAATCAAACATTTGATTTAATTATTCTTCTATTGTACTAACATTTAATCTTAAATCTATACTTAAACTCATTTGTATTCCCCTAATTAATTTACTAGCATATCTTATTTTACACCTAGAATCTAAGCATGCACTCAAAATATATAATGTAGGGATTTCATTCCAATATTTTAAAATTTTTTGTTTCATGTTATTTACTATTGGTTCGAAAAAT